>PVKS010025258.1:0-30077 GCA_004027875.1 Aplodontia rufa
TTGACTTGTTTGAGATTACTTAATGTTAGGCATTTTGTCGTAGCAGCACAAATGAACGTTGCCTTGAAAGAGAGATGTAAAGTATGGATATATAAAAAGGAAAAGTAAAATTTGGACAAAGAAAGACCGTTTCGGGTCTCCGGCCTGTGGTTTTTCTCATCCCCAGCCCGTCCCTCAGGTCAGAACCCGGCTGGACCGGGACAGGGAGCAAAAATAACTACTTGGTACAGTGTGTTTAAAAGTGATAGAGAATGGTAGGAAGGGACTATATTATAGAGGAATGCTATGCTAGATTTTCTGTTAGGTCTTGAAGATATGTTAACTAATTAATTTGGAATCACTTCTTTTTACATATGATAAGAGCCAGACATTTGCCAACTGCTAAGGATAAAAAAATATCCAAGCTTAGAAACATTTTTTGTCCCTTAGTGCCCTAATTTTATGAGATGTATGCTAGTCAGAGAAAATCATTCCTCAGTGAGGGGCTGACAGTGTTATCTGCAGGTTTTGGAGATATAGCTGTGAGTAAAGAAAAAAAATATTTCAGTTGGTTCAAGCAAGCAGATGTTGACAGGACCACTTTTCCTGGAGGAAAAGTCTTTGGGGGTTGATTCCAAAGACTATCCAAAAAATGAGCGTGCGGCTGGAGCTGTGGCTCAGTGGTTACAGCACTTGTCTGGCATGCATGAGGATGTGGGTTCGAACCTCAACACCACATAAACAACGAAGTGTAAGAGCGATGAAAGATACATGAAAAACTAAATAAAATTGATTCTGTCTTTCTCTCCCTCTCACTGGCCATCTCTCCATTAAAAAAGAAAAAGACCACAGAGGAACATGAAGCAGGACCTGGGATTGTCTTCCTTAAAGCACTCCCAAGGATAGTATTCCATATTGCACTTAATCACAACTTGGGGGAGGTTGGAAATAGTTCCTCATAAGATAAGAATATGGCACGAATCCAGAAAGAAAGCATGTAAACTATCACAGACTAAACGTACTCAGAGGGCTACAAGGTTTGACTCCCCCAAAGTACACAGTTAAAACATTCTTATTATCAATAATATTTATTGTATCTACTGATCTCAAGGCCTATTTGGTACACTTTAGTTGGGAGACAATACACATTGTACAAATGATACATAAAGGCACATTTAGACATTCTGAATTCAAAGTGAGTTTATTCATTCACAGGCAGGAGAGACATCCATGGGATGCTGTGGATACTGAAATGAGATCAATAAAAAAACAAGGGAGCTTTCTGGACAAATAGGAGGATAAGTTATAAACATGAGGAGTTATATCATTGAGGACTATGCTTAAATGCCTATAATAGACAACTCCAAAGTAACAATATCCTTAAAAGAGATAGCATTTATTTGTCTCTAAGTGCATTTTGATTCAGTATCTTCCCAGGTCTTCTTTTTTGCACTGTCATTTTTTTCATGTGGAAAAAATATAAGTGCATATTCAAAGTGTTAACAATTGAGAATTGAATAATAGAGCTATTTACGGAGGCATGGAAGGTGAAGAACAATAAAAGTGGACTATGAAGAGTCTGATTAACAGCACCAAGGGGAAGTGAACACCACTGTTAGGCCTGAATGGGCCAGAGGGAGGTACTGCTACAGGAGCATAGAGTTGGTGGCAATGAAAAGGAACTGTGGCCTTAGCTCAGCGGAAAGAAAGTGTAGGGCATCAGTTTACATTGCATTGCCAACATTGGCCAAACCAACTAGAAGATACAATGAGCCCAGGAGATGCTTTTAGCTACTCAGAGCACAGAGCAAGAGGAAGAAAAGTAAAATACTGAACAGGAAGAATAATCAGTTCATGCTTTTTATCATTCAGTACCTGTTCTTGTCTTTATTCCATTGTGGAAAGCTTGGTTCAAAAAAAATCATTTGATATTCCATATTAGAGGCATTCAGGCTATATGAGGACATGTTTGTACATAAGGCAGGAGCAGAATCCAAGAGGTCTGTTCTGTGATTCTGATGTCTGGTTTTGCAAGAGACCTGACCAAGCATCTCTATTTGCAACACATTTTAAAGCCATTGTATCTGCTGGATCCTAAGGTCAACACATTGGTAAAATGTGTACTGTAGCTTAGACCTGTAGTATATAGCCTTATCTTGCTCTGAGCTGAATTCAAAACTGCAGCTTTATAAGCTACCTGGTGAATATATGAATAAAATGCTCCTAGATATTTTGGTTGATCTATATATAACCAGGAGATTATGCCTATTACATTTTGGAGGGTAGTAAAAAAATGCAGTAACTTGTCTTTCACATAAGCCTCACCTAAGGTGTCCCTAGAAACTTGATGGATTTTGCAGGGCTGCATATATCCAAATACAGCAAATATGGTGCCGAAAGCTTCCTTCCTACTTGCTTCAATTAGCATAACAGAATGGATCAACATGTGGTCCATGCAATGCCAAAAACAAGTAAAGAATTTTCCTCCATACCAGATTATGACAGAGAACAAAAAGTTGACATAGACCTGAGATAAGATGAAGAATACTGATTCTGTCACTAAGATGTGAAAACAGGCTGTTTCTGATTATGTTAGCTAGCTGGATGTTAAAGACAATGTTTTCCATTGTAATAGCATTCCAGGGACCAACACATGTGTTTATTTGCTTCAGTAAAGATACCATGTCCAGACCAGGAGCTAAAATTATTGTAGCGTCTGAATGAGGTTCTTATAATCCATAGTCCTTCTACAAGATTCCTCTAACTTTTGTAATAGTTTAAATGGGAAAAATAAATGGGAATGAAGGAGATAAAATAGATTTTAAAAATAGATAAAACATTCACTCTATTTTCTTTAAAGTCCTTGATGGTGGTACTAATCTCTACAGTACCTCTCAGGAATGTAGTCTTGCTTTTGATTTAGTATCTTTTAACTTAGGATCTTTAAGAAAAATGTGATCAGAGAAAATTATATCGGAACTTTCTACAATAATAATCCTCATTTCTTAGGACAGGGAACAAATGAATGGACGTGCTATTGATTAAGTATACTGATTTTTTCAAGTATTTCAGGATTAGGTAAACAGGAAAAACAATCTCAATCAATTTGTTGTAAGGGACTTTTTAGAGACTTCTTTCACCTGATCTCCATCAGTCCCTAATTGGACCACTGGATCATAGGCTTCACTCGGAGCTAGTACACATAAAATCTGGGCATTTTATTTATCTTAGTCACTTTAGTAAGGGATCATGGCCTCTGGAGCAAATATGGAGAAAGATGCACATAAATAACTCAGGACTTTTCGAGGGTCTTTCCCCAAAAGGGTTTGACCTCCTTGCCAATCAATTCATTCTGAGTCTACAAGATAGCTTAAGTCTTAGAATTAAGAGGCAATGAACCCCACTACAGTACTTCAAGTCTTGTTTTTCTGCTCAGCAGACCTGGAATTTTTCTACTGATACAATTTAAACAACATATTAGAAATCTGCACAACTGTTTCACTCTCGGAGGCCCTGGGAATCATTAACCACAGTTATAGACCTTAAGCTAATCATGGTAATTATGGCCACTGTGTTTGTAAAGGTTACATTTCACCACATGACCCCCATCACTCTGGGACCCTACCATTTCCACTAGAGATTTAAAATCCATTGTAGCAGAATTCATTGTCATTTCTAGCTTATAGAGATCACTGTGGTCCTTTATATAAATTTTGATGATCTGCTCAATAATGTATTTCTTATTGTTATGGCAAAGAACTCCATATAAGTTGATAGTTGTCTTGGTGTGAAAGCAGTCACCTCCTAGAGGAAGCATTGATCTGTCTGTGGTATGTTTTATCTCATTCTCATACTATGCTTGGAATCAAGAAGGAATTTTTAGGCCACATACTGGAGAAATGCATGTCTTTATGATGTACTTGCACCAGGTAACATCATTTAAATTTATTGTTATGATGTAACAGAAATTTGAATGTCTTACTCAAGAAGGGGAAGTAGGATGTTGGGAAGGGCTACCTCTAACAAAGAAGTATAGTTAGGCAGATTTGAAGTTCAAATTCTCATCTCTGTCTCCTTAATTGACCACAGCCACATCTCAAGATCCCAGTTCTTTCAAACCACCACTCTTACCTTAGTAAAATGTAAGAGTCAGACTGGACATTTTAGCCTTCCAAACTTTAGTTTTCACAATCAAGCATTATTCCTGTTCACCCTATAGCTACATAAGATAGGAGTCATCTCAATTTTATGTTGTGAATATGACAGCAATTCAATTCCAGTATCATATATGTAGAGAGTCTACTTCTGACAACCATACAGTATCATTCAAAGCTTTTAAAAGAAACAGGGCAAATTTAAAGGTATAATTGATAAGTCATTTTAGAAACAGCTGTTTGCATTGGACTGACAATCATGTTATGATGCTGTCAATAGACATCAGTCTCCTAGAACAAAAAAACCAAACCAACCAAACAAACAAAAAACAAAACAAAAAGCAGGATTTTAAAAGGAAAGCAATGGGAGCAGGTTAAAGAATGGATCTCAAGAAGTAAATATAAAGCAATCTGTGTATAACTCTAGCATCAGCTTCCATTCTAAGATCACATTGTGTTTTAAGAATCCCAAGTGTTACATCTGTGTCACTCACATATTAGGCAGTAGAGAAGCAGGAGGGAAGAAGTAATGGGACCATCCTCCCTTTTAAAAAGTATTTCACAGAAATCCAAAACAACACTTATACTCACTGAATACAATCAGATGATCACAATTTTCTCCAAAAGAAGCTGAAGACATGGTCTTTCAGTTGAGCATACAACCAACCCAAATAAAAGCAGGATCATTCTACTGAGGAGAAGAGACATAAAGAGGATGAGGTATTCAAGGATCAGTCTCTTAGGTAGAAAAACATTATCTTGAAAATGGAATATAGGTAAAGAAAGTCACAAAAGTGGGCTGCTTATGCTGAGAAGTTGTAAAGAAGAATGTATTGCAAAGATGAAGAAAATAAACAATAATAGATGCTGGAGGGGCTGTGGAGAGACAGGCACACTAACACACTGTTGGTGGAGCTGTAGACTGGTACAGCCCCTCTGGAAAGCAGTATGGAGAATCCTCAAAAAACTAGGGATGAGTCTACCATATGACCCTGCTTTTCCACTCCTGGGTATCTTTCCAGGGGACTTAGAATCAGCACATTATAGTGACACAGCAATATCTATGTTCATAGCAGCACAATTTACTATTGCTAGGCTATGGAAACAACCCAGATGTCCCTCACAGGAAGAATGGATCCAAAAACTGTGGTACATTTATACCATGGAATACTACACAGCAATTAGAAACAATGATATTGCAGCCTTCGAAGGTAAATGGATGGCTATGGAAGAGATCATGATGAGTAAAATCAGCTTAACCCAGAGATCTAAAGGTTGATTGTCTCCACTCATCTGTGGAGGTAGGGACTAAACCCTGGACAATGAGAAAGTTAGTCTATTAGCATGTGTTAAATCCAGATAAGATGTAATGTTTTACAACCTAATACTTTTTTTAGAGATATAGTGGGAAGGGGAAGGGTGGGATAAGGGAGGGTAATTGGGGGGGCACTCCTGGGGGTAATTGCAATATCCGGAATATATACACATTTTATATTATTTTGTTAAAAACTTGTGTGGTTGTTCAAAAATAAAAAAATTTTTAAAAAAGAAGAATGTATTGAATTCTCCTAGTAGCAGAGCTTCAATGTCAGGCTAAAGAAGCGTGAGCTCATTCTTCTCTTTCATAGACATGTAGAGGTTGGAGTATGTACTTCCCTGCATAGAGCGGAAGCATAATAGTTCAAATCCCACTACTAGTTCTCTGTTCTTTCTTTGATTTCTCTAAGGTAGAATACTCAAAGGGACAGAAACCAACCTAATGTGAACTGTATGGTATTTGGGACCATGTCCAAAGAATCTTTCTGGAGGCTGCCAATGCTGCCAAGCTCCCATGATAGAGTTAGAAGCGGATCCCACCTTACTACACTGTGCCATGCACAACAGATATCACTAAATAGTCTCAGAATTTTGGCAAGAAACCTAGCATGGCCTGAAAGACCTCCCAGAGCTGTGTCCAGGGAGCTGCTAAACAGTGGTTAGAGTTCTGAAACCCTGGCCATACAGGACGTGTAGAAAAATGTTCTGCTCAAATCCTTCCTCTGCTGGAACTGCTAATTATCTAATTAGTTACATAAGATGTCTGGGCCTCAATTGTTTCTTAAAATTAGCCAACTGCTTTTTAATCATGGGAAGTTTTAGGAATATGTGAGAGGACTCATGCAACGTTGCTAATGAACAGAATTCACCATTAATTCCTAACCTCTCCTCCTTTCCATATTTTTCTTTCCTTTTTTTTATTCTTCTGCTTTTCCTTTACAGGTCTCTGTGTAATCTTACAAAATAATTAATGTTATAATCTGCACTGCAGCTCATAGATTCACAACCATGTAAGTGTCTTGACTGTAAAAAAATAAAAATGCTAGAAACACCAATATATGCCCCTATGTTATCCCCAAATAGAGAAAACACTATTAGAAAAATATAAACATTTTGAACATCTTGGAAAGATACTTGCTAAAGTATGTATGCAAAATCTTATAATATTAGGTATAAAAACAAATTGAAAATAACTTTTACTAAAGATCATAAATATTGCACATTTTTATTCTCTATTTTAAGAACACTATTTTGTAAATAAAAATATTTGGAAGCTTCTGAAAAGTTCAGTAATTGAGTTTATGCTCTGTAAGCTTTGTAGGCTAATGCTAAATCTCATAGGTGAGTTATTTTTTGACTTCCTGTAAAGATTTCCTCATTAATCATATAAAAACAATTAACAGTGCCAGACGGGAAATAGCTATTCTTGTTTCTCACTCTTATTTACTATTCAAACAACCATTTGTTTGATTTCAGTTTTATTCAGTGATTCCAAATTGGTCAATAAAATGCTAATGATTACCAACATACTATATTTCTCACTTGAAAATCATCATTTAATTCTAACAAATGCCAGTTGGACACTTGTTAAAACAGCAGGAACTAATTTATATATTCAAGCTAAATAAATAAAGTTTGATTGCATATTTGTTACACTCAGTTTTGATAACTAGAACGGTAAGAGGTGCTTCATATAAATTACCTTGAAAATGTCTGATCATCAGGTTTCGGTGATGAAACTAACATGTCAAAGCAGGGCTATACGGCCCCATATTCCATATTTGTGTCCACTATTAATGGACCATAGACCTTAAAATTCACAGTCTGAAACTCTAAGGTACTTCATTACACTCTGCCAGACCCCATACCAAGAAATTTCAGCACTTCATAGGCAACTCAATCTTCTCCAGAAATCTCCTCTGTTAAAAACCTATGAACCCACTCCCAATTCAGAAAACTTCCTCAAATAAACATAATCTTAGACCATCACAGAGGGATTTGAATCACTTTAATATAAAGGCAAATTGAGGGAAATATGAAGTGCATCATTTCAAATAGAATTTAACAGACCCTATATATTGAAGCTTCTTTTGATTTCTTAGGGAAAATCTATACTTGGAGAAATCCAGTGTTGAGTTGATTCCTAGTAAAACATTACTCAGGGTTTATTTTTGGGAACTATGATCACTACCTTATTTGTGGCAAACTCACATAACTAACACTTCAATATAGTCCTCCCATTCACTATATACATAGCATCAGCAAAGTGTCTTTTCCTCCTACTATGAGCTTATTCAGTAGCTTCATTTTTCAATGATCAAAAAGTATGTAAAAACAAAAGTTAATTTGTTTACATTGATGTTTTACCAAACATCACACGAGAAACAAATAACATAAAAAATGTCTTTATTTTTAGAATTTGGTGTAGTTTCGTTAGAAATAATCAGCATGGAAAAAACAATGTAGATAAATTTCAAAGTGGCATGTCATAGTCCTCTGATCCAGAATTGAAAAGAATACCCAAGTAAAAGTGAGGACTTCCTATAAATAATTTTAATAGGTCCAATAAAGAAACTGAATGATTCTCAAATTGGTGATTATTTTCTATTATTCACACTTACTACATAAATCTCTTAATGTAACCTTTCTCCTGTGGAATCACTGATATTCAGATAGAACCTTTTTGTAGAAGGTTCTTCAATTAGATATACATTTAACAATTCTTTTATTTGGAGACTTTGTTTATCAGAGATCAAATAAATTCTATTGCAAAAATGAAAAAAATGTTCAAAAGGAATTAAGTGTCCAAATCTTACACAGAGCTGTTCTTGACATAGTATGAAGGAGATATGAACATTTAAAATATCAATATACACACAGAAAAAGGATTGCAATATTTCTTTATTGTAAATATTAATTTTCTATTATTACTCATAGTATTTGATTAAAATTTGGACTATATTTCTAAATTCCATATCACCAGTTTTAGCAATGTTATCACACTTCTCCACCTATATGCAAAACACTTAGGCTCAGCCAGGGTGACTGTCCAAGTTAGACTGATGACAATATACAAATTCCCATCTGGTATCCAATTACTAATTAGTCAAGATGGGTTTAGCTTTCAAATATAGAATGATTCATTTAATATGTATTTGTGTACAGAATCATTATAACTTCTTTCTCTTGCATAATTTGATTTAAAAAAGATTGAGCTAGTTTTAATATATACCTTAATAAAAAGAATAATCTTGAAAGAGTTGAATCAGAAACAAAGTTTTTAAATGGAAATAAATTGAGCACAAGCAATATTAAAGCATTTGAGAGGCATAGAAAGCTACAAGAGTAAATTTGAAAGAGAAAACTCAGAAAAATAAATGTTTTTTAAATGGTAAAAATTATTGGCCTGTTCTGTCATTACACTGTTGTTCTTGATTTTTTGATGATGAACCCTTCCAAATTGTAAGATCATGTCTTCCAAATAATAAAAAAGTAAAAAACAAAAAAATGGTAAGAACTGTTAAAAAAAATTAGCTGGCTAATAAATGCATACTATGTACCATGCTCAAATCCATTTCAACAGTATGTGTTTTACCATGTGCGTTTAACAGGCCTAAGAGACAGTCATTTATGCATTGTTAATATATTATTATTCTGTGTAATAGAATACAATGTTAGTTTATACTCACTGAACAGAGCACCACTCTGCACTATAAAGGCTGCCATTAGTTGAGTACCTATTATGTGAAGAGTCAGTGCTTAGTGCATTATACATGTTAGCAGTTTTAGTTATAGACATCCTTACTTCACAACTGATGACTCTCATATTCAAAGCACTAAGCAAATTTCCTGAGCTCACTGAACTATTAGAGGACAAGCAGAAAATTTCTCTGATGCCACAGTTGATGCTGCTTCTGCTATATTCCAAAGCCACCCAAGGTGTTGCAACTTGTTGAGAATAAAAATTCACCATCAAACTCTCAAGTAAGTAAGTACTTGTAATCTGACAGGAAACAGTAAACTGTCTATACTTTGGAAAATTACATACCAATACATTGAAATTAACATTTTTTTATTTTTATAAATACAAATCATTAATAGGAAAAATAACTAATTTTACTTTTTATCTGCATAACAGTTTTATTCTAGGAATAAAAATACCCCATTAAAATATCTTCTTAGTGCTAAAATTGTCAGTGATGCAAATGAGTCAATAATGAGAAATGACTTCCATTTAGTTCTAGTTTATAATCTCTTATTTTTCTTTTACTCAATCCAAAGTAGATTTCATGCCTATTTAAAAATCCAATTCACTTAAGTTACCATATTACAGGATAAGATCACTTGGGTTAAAACAAGACCAGACAGTACCTATAATGTTAAAGAAAATTAAGAAGAACAAAATGTTGACATTATAATTAAAGGGACAAGATAGAGCAGACATCAACACATCTTTGAAAACAACTTATCCTGAAAAGCAAAAAGCTTTTATTCTCTAAAAATATGTCTGTAATGTGGCAGGTATTGACCAGGCCCTGAGAAGGTATACTTAAATAAGTATAGTTCCCAAACACAAAGAACTTATAGACTTGAAACAGATGCATGAATAAGTGCATAATGACAAAGTATTATATGCAATGAAGATAGAGAATTCCAAAATAATAACCAAATAATTATTAATAATGAATTAATAGCCATTATAAGCCAGATAATCAGAAAAAAAAAAACACAGAAAATAGCATTTCAGGTGAGTACTGGAAGTTAATACACCATAGGTGAAAAGTGAAGAGAGAATGCTCTAGGAGCTGCATTGTGTTTTGCGCATTTAAAGAACTGAAATAATGGATGGAATCTTGTGACTCTGACAGAAGCTGGAGCAAGATTATCTCTTTTATACAAACAAAGACCTGGTCCTGAAGGCCACATTTGGTCTAGTTTTCTGTGGTACCAAATAAATAAGTAAATTAGACCTTATATTAAATGAAAAAACATTAAGAGTTGTAAGCATGGAATTGAGATAGTATTATTTAGATGTAACAGGGTCACAGAATTTAATTAAAACTACAATACAAATGTGCACAAAGACATATGGAGTATGTTGTTTGCCTAAAATTTTTCTTTAACTTCCTCTCATCTTCCACCCACTGGATAGCAAGAGCGGGAATAACGTAATTGTTGAGTATATACAATGTCCTCCAGCGTCAAATCTGTCTTAGAGAAAAACATCTATTCTCTTCAAGCCTTCCTCCCCGTACCCTCATTCTCTTCTTAAGACATCATTTAGATATTTCCAAACACTAGCTCATTGATTTCATAGGTCTAGGGTAAAAGAAAGAAGTGCTGTGGACCTCAGTTTCTTCTCTTTCTCTGCCCCTCTCTTTCTTTTTCTGTCCTTGTATCTTGTATTCTATTCCCTCCTCCTAAGGTCATGAAAAGGAAGGTTTTCAGTTAATTGCCCAACTCTCTAGTTCTCCAACCATCAGGAAGCAGCACCTGCTGCCTCAACAAGAGGAAACTATAAAATGAGTTTTCTTTTATAAGAAAGAGGGACAGTGAGAGAGAGAATCAATTTTGTTTAGTTTTTCATGTGGCTTTCATTGCTCCAACACTTTGTTGTGTACAAGGTGTTGAGATTCGAACCTACATCCTCACACATTCCAGGCAAGCATTGAAACAGCTGAGCCACCGCTTCAGCCCAAAAATGAGTTAGAAAACCTTGGCCCTTGTAAAGATACATGTAGAGCCAGGCATGGTAGTGCACGCATAAAATCCCATCAGCTTGGGAGATTGAGGCAGGAAGATTGCAAATTCAAAGTCATCCTTACCAATTTAGCCAGGAGTCCCTGAGTTACTTAGTAACCATGTCTCAAAATAAAATATAAAAAGGGCTGGGGATGTAGCTCAGTGGTTAAGCAAACTTGGCTCCAATTCCTGTTACCAAAAGTAAAAGAAAAAAAAAGGAATTTAGATAATCCTTTCAGAAAATTTAGTAGCAAGCTATTATCTTACTACAAATGTAACTCCACTCTTGAAAATACAAAGAATGTATTTTCCATTTCTCTCAATCCTGCAACAAATCCTGATTTACACACCTCACTCCTTTGATCCTGAAGCAGACAGTTCCTTCAGGAAGGTTAGGAAAAAGGTCAATAATCAAGAATTCAAAAGAGAAAAGTTCTTCAACAAATTTTAAATTATCACATTAAGTTTGTATAATTTATAAAGATTGTATAGAAGGCAGGTGAAAATGGCTCACTCTGCAATGGCAGTGGAGGAAAAAGTGAGATATGAATGCAGAGGGGACAAATACAGAGGCAGGTGCAGGAGGATGCAGGGACAGAGTCTAATGTTTTAACGTAAATTTCAACTAAGTAGTTTAATTTATCCCCCAAATTTGCATGTTATTTGTAAAATATTTGAATTAAAATTCACCACATCAGAAGAACAGGCATCCTCTTAACCAAAATACACATGGTATTTTTATTGTATTTTTTAAAAGTCTTGGAAGGACTGTCTTCAGTGCTATTCTTCTGATTTTGTTTTTGAAAACCAAAGCCAACAGTAGATAAATAGACTCTTCTGTGACTAACAAGAATAAAATAAATTTTCAACTTTCCTGGCTTTATTACTATGAAGTCTCAACATTTCCATTAACCTTATTTTATTTGTAATCATATTTCCCCATTTCTATTTATGTGAGACATAGCATCAAAAATAGTTTTGATTTTCATGTAAATTTGATTAGATTTATTGAAGAATTAAATAAAGCATAGTTGTGACTCATAATGTTGTGATCCTAAGCATGTTACCAAACCATTATTTGCCTTATTTTCATTATCTGTAAGATGAGGACAAAAATGGTCCTGGCCTCAGAGAGAAGTTCGACCATGCACACACCCACTCACACTCACACGCACAGTGCCTAAAGTTATGCATTGTACAAGATATACCCTATGTGAAGTGTAAAGCTCAGCTTTCATCATCATCATCTTTTGTGTTGTATAATCATAGTGTATTGATTCCTCAGGATTTGTATTCTGTTTTTCCAAATTATGTTGCTTTAAGTAAGAATTTACCATTACTCTAATTAAAAAATAAATATTTATACCACACTCATACTCTTACAGAGAACAAGTTTCCAATTACAATGAAATGAAGCATTTATATATGTTTAATTATATATGTCAAAAATATTGTCATAGTTGTAATATTTTTAATATAAAGTATAATATGATCCCAGAGAATTTTTATCTCATTTTTTTAATAAATCACAATGAGACCATCTGATTTGCCTTGGAAATTTTTCTAATTCATGGCACCTTACATTTAAACCAGAATGGAGTATAAGGATTCCTCCCTGATTACAGAGGGAAAGTTTCCTCAGTTAAAGTGGTAACCTTTGCCAGGTAGCCTAGCAATACTTACGGTGATTCTCAGTCATTCTGATGATGGATAAGTACCTTTGCTAGGCCAGGGGTCTATCCTAGTAGCCTATGAGACAAAGACTAAGTAGGACAGTTGGAAGAATGTATGAAAAGCTGTGTCTGTAAGACCAGAATGGATGCATAATGGTACTATATGATAATAAATTTTGATTAACCTGTAGTATACACAGGCAAGGAATACTTTAATAATAATTCAATAAAGAGAAAAATTACATTGTAATATAATTGGTAGCTATTTCTAGATTGACACTTGTTATAGGCTTCTAAAATATACACTATACATTCAAATTATTTTTGAATCTTAAGTGCTTTTTAATGATGATGAGTACTTTGGATCCCATATAATTTAATGCTTCTTTCTATGATAAGATGGTGATGATTATGACAATGAAAAATAGAAAATCATGATTCACTCTCTTTTCAACCATTGAATTTAAAAGAATTCTGTTGTCTGAAAGTACTGAATTAAAATGAAAATTTACATATATTATAAAAAGCAAAAATTAGCTACATTAGGCTCTCATTTCTTCAGAAAATTAAAGTTATCAATTTACACACTTCAGTACATCGACATACAGCGGATTCAACTGGACAGATCTTCCCTAAGTACTTGCTTGAGCAGTTGCCAGTTGGTGGTCTAGGAAAAGCAATAATCCACAATTATTTCAGGCTTACATATTAAAATGCATGGGATATCATTATTATAGCCCTTGAGATAAAGATGGTAATCTCTATTATGGCTTTGCAATAAAAGAGAAACAGAAATGTGTAACGTACAAATGAAATTATTTTACTTTTAATATTGATGAAATGAAATAGAAAAAATATCCTTTAAAAAATAATGATCATCAATTTGCCATTAATTTTTATTTTCCACAGCCATGTATGGAAGTATTCAATGTGGGTAATGGAATTTATTTTCATATTTGATGTTTTCTGGTTTTTACTGAAACCTTATCAGATTGTAGAGAAGAATATTCAGCTTGCTTTCATATAGAAAGCGTGATTTACAAATCCAACTTAAAACTACAAAGCTGTAATCAAGTGCAGAATCTGGTATACAAATCAGCCTCAGCCTTTACTCTGTGACAATACTCCCTGAGTAGGAGGAAGAAGCCTAAAATAAACTAGCTCTGATTGCCCAGAATAATCCATTCACAAGGCAATGGTTCCTATTTTTCTTTCCAGTATAGATGAAAATCTTCTTAATAATACTCTCTAGTCATTGAATAGCCACGTGCAGTGAATCTGATTACACAGAATGAAGGGAATACATGCGTTCCTGCTACCCTCCCAAGAGCATGTGTGGAGTGTTATCTGTCCTCTACACATTCATACACAGTACTATAGTTGAAATGGTTCCCTAAATATGAATTTTGGATCCAGAATTCTCACCTTGAAAAAAAGAGATACAAGCCTGATTGAGAAATAGAAGAGAATATTCATATAGGGCAAAATTAGAGACTTAAGTATCATCTCTGGGTACAAAGGCACCCATAGCTATGAGCATATGGCACACATTTTTAATTCTCATGTTTCATCTCCTCTCCCACTAAAATGAGTCAGGGAATTGTGGAGAAATGAATAATCAAAAAACTATGTAAAAAAAGACAACAACAAATTAATCCAGATTATGATAGTACTAGAAAATTTTAAAAAGTGTTTACAAAATGACAGAAACATACATGGGCTTCCAATAATTAAATCTACAAAGTGCTAGCATCAAAATAAATAGTGATGGTAATCAATTTAGGATCAAAAAAGAAAAAATAAGCTATATATACTAGCTAATACAAATAAGTAGAGAATTCTCCTTACAATAAAATGTAGAATAAATGATAATCACAAAATCCTTTTCTACAATCAAGAAAAAAATGATTCTGATGTAGAATAAAAGAAATAATAGAAGAGAGACAGAAAGGAAGAATTAAAAAAAAGATTTTAATCCAGATGTTCTACATACTTTTCCAAGCCTGTTACTTCACAATCCTGTCTCCATTCAAGGCCTGTCCAAAATCCAAAGAATTGGCACATCTCCCTGCAGTGCTAATTAACACAAAAATAAATCATTTAAGTAAAAAAGATTACAATATTTTGAGAAACTTATCATGTAATGGTCTTTCCAGTGCTACTGATCAGATATGAAAACAATATCAGCCTGAGGATCCCGAAATTGACCTTATCACCAGAAACCATCCTGAGATCACTAGATTAATATCATTCCAATATACCTTTCCATGCCCACCTCACACCATGTTTCCTTTAAAACAAGAGCTGGGAACCCCCTACCCATACCTTTCACTCTAGTGATGGCCTGCATTCTCTCTTGAATGCTTATTCCTTGCTGTACCCCCAAAGGTGTCTCCTCTTAAGATTGCCCTTGATGAACCTGCTTACTCTGCCTATGCCTTTGACTGACACAGGCGGAAATCCTTTTCCACCACACACGCCAAGGACCCTGTTGAATCTTCTCGCCTAGAACTCCCGGGATGCTTCTTCAGAGATACTTCTTCTCCCATGTCTGTTCCAGAAATTCAGCAGATACTTAAACTAATAATGTTACATGAGAAATATAATGCTTGTACTCTCCCCGTATATAGCAACTCTACTATGTATTGATTTCCAAGAAAATTTTAACATTTCAGTCTGGAAAACAACATGTTACCAAAAGTCACCAAAATTGACATGGTCCGAAAATGGGATGAATTGACATCATGTTTCTTCTGATGTGATACACTGGGGACATGGCACTCAGTATTCCTGACCAATATGCAAGACCTGCATCTATTCATGAGGCTGCACTCAATTATTTCAAATTCAAATACATTCAATATAATCATTAGCTTGTTTTCTGAGGAAATACCAATGTCATATATGACAAAAGGTAAGGAACTATTCCAGAGTAAAACAGACCAAAGAGACATAAACACTATATTAGAAAAAAATTTTTTTCATATAGGGCTGTATTGATGGCAATTGTCAAAATTTGTATATGGATGATATAACAAATGATCTTACTTTAGCAGTATTAAAGTTCAAATGATCTTCATTTAACAATATTGAAGTTCCTTTCTTATATTTATACTCACTATAAAATAGTATCCTGCTTCCTAGGAAGTATCCAAAATGAAACAGGTATAAAAGTTCTGATATCTTCAAATACTGAAACTATTCAGCAAAAATATGTGTATTCATAAAACATAAAAATAAATATGGCAAAGGTAACAATTAGAAAGTATGAGTAAACAGAAAAAGGATGTTTTTAAGGTATCCTTGCAATTCTCTTATTCAATTGTAACTTTTTAAAATTAAATGATGAAAGAATTGAAAAAAATGGGGAGAAGGAAACCAGGGAACTTTTCATTCATCCAGAACTTCAATGCATTGCCGAAGGGTAGAAAGAAAAGCAACTGAACAAAAGGAAAATACAGATTTTTAATCAAGGCAACCCAATTGCCACATTTTCGTCTCTCTAGAATGTACTAAAAAAAAAAAATAACATTCATGTACATGTAACAAGTTTTCAAAATTTGCAAATATTTTGATATTTTGATGAACTCTATTTTATAATTAAAATATTTATAGGTAAGGACTGAGTATTAAGTGGCTCATGGTACAGCTAATGCAACTTGCTTACACAGAGTGTGTGAGGCCCTGGGTTCCATCCCCACCGTAGCAAATCTATACATACATACATGCATACACACACATAAATAATTTTTAAAAAGAATGCATAATAAATAAGATTTCTACAGAGAGCTTGTAAGAGGAAAATCCCTAGCTACAACTCCAAGAATTTCTGACTCAGAAAATGTGCTGTGGGCATAAGAACCTGCATCTTTAACAAGCACTCCAGGTGTTTCTGAAACAGATCATCAGCAACCTACCTGGTGAGATACACAGAAACACTTTTGAGTGTCCCTCCCTGGGGAAGCCAGCTGAGTCTGGCTTTTGAGCAGAAGAGCAATAGTTAGAAGAAGAGGCTGTGTTCTTTTGATTTTGTTTTTATCTCCCAAAACTCAGAGTAGCTATTCTGGACTAGAAATAGTAAAATTATTCAATTTTGTTTTTGCTCTCCTCACCTCAACAATTACTTTTTCCAAGCCTGAGTGTAACATTCTAAACATATTCATCACTATGTCCTCACCATTTCTTTCATAGCTGAATAGAAATTAGGGTTTAAATATGTGTCATATATTAGAATTTATGCTCATTCCACTTTTAGCAATTTAAAATTTAGAGAAGTATAAATGATAAATACCAATGAGCATGACATTTAAAACTCAATTGTTGACATTTTTTTTACTTCTCTTTTCTTAAACAACAAAAAAATTCTATTTAAAGACAGTTCTTCTCTTTTGAAATATAGATCCCATTCCCAAACCTATACCCATACCCAAGTAAAGACCACTATTCAGGATAAAAGTACCAAGTATTCTTCTAGTTCATTTTCTTTACCTTTATATAGATATATATGCTCTTGGACAACGAATAGCATCTTGATATTTCTATAAATGTAATCATATTATGTGTTTCATTTTGGTACTTAATTTTTTTCTAAACTTGTTTTTAATCTGTTCATTTTTATAAAGATAAATCTAATTCATTTAACACACATTTAAGATAAATATAGTTTAAAACAACATACTACAGAAATTTGGTTAAAATGATGCACAATTATTATCTCATCATCTCCATGGGTCAAGAGTCCAGACATGGCTTACCTGGCTAGTCTACTCACTGCATTTTAGGCATGGGCTGGGCTGTGCTCTCATTTGTAGCTTGGGTTCTTGTCCAGGTTGACCTCACTATTTACAGAATTCAACTCCTGAGAGTTGTAGGGGTTAAGCTCACAGCTCCTTTCCAAGTGGCCCTCTCCATCTATGGTCCACAATATGGCAGCTTAATTCCTCCAGATCAATGTGTCTCGTAGTGTGTTCCAGTAGAACTATGTCTTATGCACACAGGCAGTTCTCATTTAGAACTATAGAAATGATGTTGTAAGCCGAAACACGGTGGTCTTAACATTCAAGGAGATTACAATTTTCAATATAACCTTTAAAATAGTTTGTTAAAATACTAAAAAAAAACCCTCTTTCTATATATTGAAAACTATAGAAAATTGAAAACTATACTTAAACAAAAAACATATCTAGAAGTATAATTTCAAAGAGGACAAACATTCATAATCCAAGTGTTTTATTTCTTAATTTAGTTAAAGGTAGTTTGAACAGTTCATGTTCTCTTCTCATCATATGGAATGAACACTTTTTCTATGCCTTAGAGAATTGTAAAGTTTCAGTCAGCTTTCAAAATTTTAGCTTTTACCTTCAGTATCATGACATGTCTCCAAGAGTTCATTTAACATGAAGTGATTTTCCAGCATCACTTCCTGTGGTCATATCCATCACCAATTTCCTCATTCATATTAATAAATTTCCTCATTAAGTTCTCTAAGGTGCCTGTCTTGGGTAATTCTGTGTTTTTCTTTCTGTAAATTCTTAATGGGATAGCCTTCCAAAAATGACTTGTCTTGTTAAAATTAAATATTTGACGATCATTTTATGCACCTAAACCAATCATTGGAATCTGGCTGTGAATTTCACAACCACATCCTCATTGGCTCTACCAACTTCACTCAATTGAGAATATTAATTAATGTATGCAACTTCTGAAGCAATAAAACTAACCTTTATTAGAAATAAAAATTACTTCCTAAGCCATTAGCTCTTATTTCTTAGTGAAGGAATGACTTCAACATTTTACTCTGAAAGCTAAACAAACTGATTAGGATTTTTATTTTATTATATTCTTCAATCCAAAGTGGAAGCAAACGCCCCATTCCCTGTGCAATTTATACTGAAGAAAAATACAGAAAAAAGACCCACAGTATCAGACAATTTTGGCTTGTTTTTATATGAACATTATATTTTTTCAATGCTATTCAAAATGTAGCTGCATGTAGGTATGAGTCTTGTTCTACTTTTATTTTTTGTTTGTACATTCAAATCTTCTAATCAAATCCAATTTCACTCCCAGTGTTTTTAAGTTTCATTTCTTTGTTATACTTTGATTTTTCTTAGTCAATTCCCTCTGTTTACAAAATGTTACATGCTTCCTTAAAAGGAGATAGAGGTGGCAGGGGTGGGGGTGCTGCAGGCTGTTTCTCATTCAGCTCCATGACTGGATCGAAAAACTCCAGGACAACTTCATTACTATGAGGTGCGTTTTGGGGACAATCATCACTGGAACCCAGTACTAGTTAGGGGAGTAGTTTGGATGATCAGAGATTTGGGAGCAGCCTATGGAAAAGAGGGATTATTTCTGTCCCGGCTAGGACGCATTGAATGCAGCTGCGTTTGCCATTAATCCCAATCAGCATGGGAGTTGGGGAGGAGACACATAAGCTGCAAGCTGTTCCACCACTGAGAAGCCATGTTCTGTAAGGAATCGTGCATTGGGCTCCACTAGAGACACCCCTATGGCTCCTCCACCATATAAGGGGAGAACAGTGTCTTTCAGCTGCCTGCACAAAGGAAGTCTTTTGGAGCAGATTGCCCAGTGGGAGAGAGTCAGGAGTTGAGAGCAGGCTCCTAACTGCACCAGGAGATAGCTACTGTTCACAGGTGGAACCGGGAAGAGGAGGTGAGGGACAGGCCCAGTCCCCACTTTGCTTAGGGGGATTTGGGTTTGTGGAGTAAAGGGGAGCCTTGCTCAGCTTTGTCCACCCCTACCCCAGCAGGAAGGATCAGTGATAAATCAAACTCTAGAGTCTTCAGTTTGAGCTCAAAAATCCTGGAGCACCGGGTGTGCAACCACTGGCAGAGGGAGCATAGAAAGCATCTCATCCCCCCCTGCGCATAAGACTCCTAAGGTTCAGGTCCCCAGGAGGCTGTCAAAGACCAGCCTTCAGAGGATTCCTTATTCTGATCTCTTCACTGAAACCTCCTCCTAGAAATCCCAGGAGTCTGAAGACATCCCAGTCCTCTACTTGAGATCACATAATTACAGTATGAGAGACCCTGCTATCAAACCTCAGGTGGACAGTGAACATCTGCTCCCAAAGTACACAGAGACAACCATAGTAACCATAGTTCCAAGTTTTCATTAAGATTTTTAAAATTTTTTTTGTATAAACCTTTTTTTTCTCTTTCCTGTTTTCGATGTATATTTGAATGCCAATTGAAAAAGTTGATTGGCTCATGGACAAATAAAAATGATAGATGTTTTTATTTTTGTTTTTTGGTTCTTGTTTCATTTTGTCTTTGTTGAGGGTTTTACAGTTATCTTTCCCTGTTCTTTTGTTTTTTGGTTTTTTTCTTCATCTTCTCTCTTTTTCCCTCTTCTCTCTTCTGTCCGTCCTTGTCCTGCCTGCTGAGAGGAGGAATTCTTGTCTGTTCACTTGGTATTTGAAGTATATTGTGCCCTACCTTCATAATTTTCCTGCACTTGCTTCTACCCTTATGCTATCACCTAAATCTTATTAATATCTCTTTCATCTTTCCTCTATTTTGTTACATCTGTCTTTTCTTTCAACAGGGTTTGTTTTTTTCTTTCTTTTCCTTTCTTATCTTTTCTCTTTCTTCCTCTTTTTTTCTTTCTCCAGCAAATCCTTCGCCTCCTCCAATTTCTCTCTGTTCATGATTGGACAATATAACCTCCTCACTAAATTTCACTTACATTCCCTTCTCTTTAAAGGCTTCCAATTAGGTTATACCTTTTGATCCCCATCATGAAGGCTGTGTAACCATTACCACCATGAATGCCACATTCAATAACTGTTGTATGCTTTGAAGCCTGACATAGGTGATAGTTAAATACTAGTGTTGCTGAAAGTATTGACTAACACTACCATTTTTTCCATAGGTGGGATTTAACTGTGTAATATAGTTTGTACTAAATAAGCAATTTAATATTGTTTATTGTATTCATTGGTTGTTCATATTGATGGTCTCCTAATAGCTCATGAGGAGTTGGAAATCTTAAGGGACACTAACAATTCACAGGTTAGTGGTTTGACTTGTGAACTCAACTTTCCTGACAATACCCAAACACAAGTAAGGGACAGGACAAAACTCCCAATCCAACAGCAAAGACCAAAGAAAAACAACCAGATAGAGATCTCAAGCCAAAAACTTGCTTCAATTTATGGAGTGAGAAAAAGCCTGAGCAGACCTCCCCACAAAGGTGCATGCCAAGAACTCCAGTCCCACCATAGCAGTCTAGCTGGACACACACAAATGCTGGCAAATTGGGCCCATTCAACCACCAAGGATCCCAGATCCCAATACAGCACATAGGTTGGTCCATTCTGGCCTACTCCACATATCCCACACATTTGGGACCCTAGCGCCCAGTGACATACTCTACTGCTTAGCTTCCACAACACAGTGGACTTCCCAGCAACCCCACCAGGTGCCAAGTCTGAGTCCTGGAACCTTAACCCAAAAGCTGCAACAAAACAAGGCTCCAGACAGAAGGAGACTTCTGGAAGGAAGAGATCATCAGATAAGAGGTATCTGACTCAACCTTTGATGTATAAGGAAGAAGAACCCAGAGACTTGTCTTGCTTCCACACAGGGATCCTCAATTCAACAATCTAGAAGAATCTCTTCAAAGATGAGGAATCAAAGTAGAAGAGGTTCACCTCAAACCCACAACTCCCCTAACAAGGAGTCCATGGTCAGGGACTGGGAGGAAAATCTAGAACAAATTATCAATGATCTGATCACAGAAAGGGACAATGAGCTTAAAGAAGAGGTAATGAAGGGAATAAATGAGAAAACTCAAGAGTTGAGAAACACTATCATTAAAGAAATAGACAAACTCAAAAAAGAAGTAACAGAGCTAAAATCTGTAGTCAATGACATGAGAGGGAATATGGAAAAAATTAATAATAGACTAACTTCTGTAGAAAATAAAACCTCTGCTATTGAAGAAAGAAGTTCTGACAATGAGGACAGGCTGAGCAAGCTTGAGTGCACTGATGACAAAAAGAAAAACAACTAAAAGAACATGATCAGAATTTTTTAAATGTCTGGGATGAAATGATATGAAACAATGTAAGAGTAATTGAAACAAATGAATGGTATGAGGAACATCCTCAAGAAAATTGTGAAAGAAAACTTTTCTCATATAAAATTAGAATCAGATATGCTCATCCAAGAAGCTTACAGGACACCTAATAGGCCTAATCAAATGAGAAATTCACCAAGACATATCATATTCAAAATGTACACAGGATATCAAGGAAACATTAAAAGCAGCAAGGGAGAAGCACCAAATAATATTCAGAGGCAAGTCAATAATTTCCTGTTACTTCCCAACACAGACTCTGGAGGCAAGAAGGTTATGGAAATACATCTTTCAATGCCTGAATGACCATAGCATGCAGCCAAAAACATTATGCCAAGGAAAAATCAGCTTCAAATTGATGGGTAAATAAGAAGTTTCCATGATAAGATCAAACTGGCAGCATCAAAAACAGAAAACCAGCCTTACAAAGAATTCTCAAAGATACTCTCCAGACAGAAGAACAAGTAATTAATACCCAAAACCCACAGAGAAAATTCAATAAAAGGATATCCTATCAATATCCAACCAAGTCAGCACAGAACTTGCTACTAATACACAATGACTGTGAACCACATATACACTTCTATTATAACACTGAATGTGAATGGTTTAAATGTACCACTCAAAAGACTCAGACTATCAGACTGGATCAAAAAATAAAATCCAACAATATGTTGCTTATAAAATTCATACATAACAGTCAATGACATCCACAGATTAAGGATGAAAGGATGGGGAAAAAAATCTACCACACACATGGCCCAAGAATGCAAGCCAGAGTCACAATACTTATATCTGACAAAGTATATTTCAAACATAAATTAATTAAAAGAGATAAAAAAAGGCCACTACTTTGTAGTAAAGGGAACCCTACAACAGGATGAAATAACCATGTAAATATTTACTCACCAAATAACAGTACTCCCAACTATGTGAATAAATTACTTCATGACATAAAACCACTTGTGAACCTCAACACAATATTACTGGAAGACTTCAATACTTCTCTCTCACCAATAGACAGATCATCAAAACAAAAAAATCAATAAAGAGTTCTCCAGCCTAAATAACTCCATAAATCAAATGGACTTAACAGACATATATAGAATATTCCACCACAAATCAGCAGAATACATCTTCTTCTCAGCAGCACATGAATCCTTCTCCAAAATAGATCATATTCTGGTTCACAAAGGAAATCTCAGCAAATATAACAAAAGAAGATATTATTATGTGTATCTTATTAGATCTTGCACAGCCAAGGAAATGATCAAAATTGTCAAGAGACTTCCTACAGAGTAGGAGAGAATCTTGGCCTGTGGTTCTTCTGAAAGGGGACTAATATCCAGAATTTACAAAATCCTCAAAAATCCCAACCTCAAAAATAATAATAATCCAATCAATAAATGGGCCAAAGAGCTAAATGGAAACTTCTCAATGGAGGACAATGCACAAGCCCATGAATACATGAGAAAGTGCTATAAATCACCAGTAATCAGAGAAATGTAAATCAAATTTACATTAAGATTTCACCTCTCACCAGTCAGATTGGCAAAAATGAAAAATATAAATAATAATAGATGCTGGAGGGGTTGCAGAGAAATAGGAACACGAGCACACTGTTTGTGGAACTTTAGTCTAGTACAGCCCCTCTGGAAAGCAGTGTGGAGAATCCTCAAAAAAATTAGGGATGAACTCACCATATGATCCAACTATCCCTTTCCTGGGTATTTTTCCAGGGGAATTAGAATCAGCATAGTACAGTGACACAGCAAAATCTACATTCATATCAGCTCAATTTACGATAGCTAAATTATGGAATCAATCCAGATACCCCTCACTGGACGAATGGATCCAAAAACCGTGGTATATGGAGTTCTACTCAGCAATTAGAAACAATGATATTGCAGCCTTTGAAGGTAAATGGATGGCAATGGACGAAATATGCAGTTATCCTAAACCAGAGAGTCAAGGGTAAAATGTCTTCACTCATCTGTGGAGGCAGGAGCCTGTGTGACCTAGGCCTGTGTGAATGGTGGTCAACTATCATGCATTAGACCCAGCAAAGGCGTAGAAACACATAACCTAGAGCATTCATAGAGATGTATCAGGAAGGAGGGGGAAGGGGGCAAAGGGGAGAGGTAAAGGTGGGAATAAGGTGGGATCTAGGAGATTAATCCATTTAAGAATAAATACATATCATATTGTTTTTGGATGTATTTTTGATTGTACAATGACTAAATTTCTTTTTAAAAATGAAAATAGACTCAATACAACTACGTGCTTTATTATCTGTGCATGAAGTGACTAGAACATACAATATAATCTCCATTTTAGAAACAGCTTCTGAAGGAAGTGACATGATTGGTCACATCACAATATACATGTGTTATTTACAAGCTGATATTTAGGCTGAATAGCTTGCAAAAACATTTGTATTCTGGGATGGGAGTGGTGGCTCAGCAGTTATGGCATTTGTCTGGCATGCATGAGGACATGGATTCAAATCCCGGCACCACATACACCAAAGTGTCTGAACAACAAAAACCATAAGAGAAACTAAATAAAAATTGATTCTCTTTCTCTTCTTTCTCTTTCTTTCTCTCACTGTCTCTCTCTCTCTTTTAAAAAAAAAATTATTCCTACAGTTGTTCAGTGAATATTTACATTTGTGTCACTTAGTTGGAGACTAGTGTTACTTATCTAAAATGTGCTAAATGAAATTTGTGCCTATCAAAATTATACATTGTAGAGACTGACTGTATATTGGATTTTCATAAAAAATATTTCATAAAAAATAAATTAGAATATCTTTATCATATTCCATTGGTTAAAAATAAATCACAGGTCCCACTTAAACTCAAGGCAAGAGGGTGACATAAGCATAACACCAAGGGACAAAGGCCATTTAGGCCATCTTAGGATTCTGCTTACTGCATGCCTCATAACCTTATTAGATTTGGTGTAATTCTACAGCATTGTACACTCCCACCTGGAGTGCAGAAATATTCCTGCCTCTGCAATTTTTACTAACACTTTGGCATTTTCAGATATATAATATCTAACAATTCAATAGTTGAAAAGCTACAATTTAATTTAAAATTGTTTCTTTAATTTTCATTATAAACTTGGCATTTTTAATAGAATTTTACCCATTCCAGTTTCATTTTTTTAAATTACATATACCCATGGTTTGTTTTCCAATTAAGTTGAAGGTTTTTAAATCATTATTCCTAGGATAATTAGTTTTCTTCTTCTGGATAACAATTCTTGGTAGACTACATACATTGAAAATTTCTTCTTTCAGTCTGATGCCTATCTTTAATTTATTTAATCACATCTTTTATAGTATAGAGGTTTTAATTTAAATGTATTAATTTTATCAATTTTCCTAAAAGGTTTTTTTAAAATTTACTGTATGCAATGGACTAAATGTTTATGCCCTCCCACATAAAAAGCAAATGTTGAAAACCTAAGCCCCAATGTGATGATATTACGAAGTGGAAACTTTGGGGGATAATTAAGTCCTAAGAGATCAGTGTTCTTAAGAAAAAGCTCTGAGAACTCTGTCACCATCCTTCCACCAGGTATAGAAGAAGTTGGCAACCTGAACATGATTGTCACCAAAATCTGATGGTACTGGCACACTAAGTTCAGACTTCCAGTTCACAGACTGTGCATACTCAACTTCCATTGCTTATAAGCCAAGTAGTCTGCGGTACTTACTTATACCAACATGAGCTGCGTATGATAGTCACATAGCTCTAAACCCAGGTCATCAATATTTTTTCACAAAAATAATAACATGCAGAATTGATTGCTAAATCATAAAAAATATAAATGTGTTGCAATAACTATTATAGATTTTTCATTTAACATAAAAATCAGACAAAATTCAGATTTAAGATGAACCATTACTTGCTATATTAACTTCATTCTCCATAAGAATAGATAATACAGGAATTGTCTTGGGGTCAGAAGATGGCAATTGGCAGGAGGGCTGTATGTGGAATCTCTTCATAATGTAGGACACCAACAGTGGGAGAAGTGCTTTCTGGGAGGTGGGTGAATGGCAAAATTTTTCCAGAATCCATTAGTAGACAAAAAAGAAAACCAGAGACAAAGAGACCTGCATACATTAAGCAAGAAAGCCAAAACCAAATAGGGACCTAGAAACTCTGGCTGCAACCTAGTGGTTGCACTGCTGGATTCCTACAGAGGGAGGGAAGAACACACACAAATACAGGAAAGACAAATTGGCACAGAGAACTCTGGTATCAGAGGGCTCCTGCTTCTCAGCTGAACCCAGAGACTGCATTAGTGCACATAACTTAGACTGCCTGTAAACTGGCCATGGAGAGCTGGGGTGATTGCCATCTTGAGAAGGTGGGCAGTGCAGGCAGCTGCTACAAGAGTCATGAGCTCAGATCAGAGGCAGCCCCAGGTGCTGCACCACTGGGCAACTGACCGCTCCAGGAACCCAGAGTTCTGACTGACTCAGGCCCTGGGAATTCAGGGGAGAGACTCCCCCGGGGGCTATGGTTCTGGGCAGGAGTCTGCCTTCAGGCCCCTCCACTTTGGAGCAGAACCTGACCCAGGACCTGTGGGTTCTGAACTGGAGTCTGCTTTCTGGCCCCTTCACTTTGGAGTGGAGTCTACCCTTGGGACTGAATGGTCAGAGCTGATGTTTTCCCCTTACCCCCCTCCACCTTGTTTCTGGGCTGAGACTGCCTCAGGAGCCTCCCATTTGGGGCAAGTTGGGGCCTCAGGACACAGGACTAGGGCAGTAACTGTCCCGGGAGAATCAAGTTCAGGGCAGCCACATGCCCAGAATCATCAAGCTCTCCTCCCAGCTGCCTCAGGATCCACAAGCTTGCCAGCAGCTGCTGGGGCTCTAGCTGAAGTGGCACCAGAGTTTGGAGAGTTGGACACAAAAGCACCCAGGGCTTCAATCCAGGAAGGCCAAAAGTCTGCACACCCTCCACATGAGAAGAATACTGAGAGGATTCCTGAGAATGTGAATTCCAGATGAGAAGAGCAAAGCACATTCCCTCCAGCAACCTCACCCTGGAAGTGCCTCCACCCAGATGTCAGATGTCATCATTTACTACCACTTTATACTTTGACCTCCTCAGTGGAAATAACCCATAATCCTCCCAACTTTCCATTAGGACGTTGTTTTTTTTATTTGTTTTTAAATTTTTTTGTTTGTTTTGTTTTTTTTTGGGGGGGTTCTTGTTTCTTTTCCTTTGTTTTGCTGTGGTTTGATGTTGTTTTTGTTTATGATCTTGCAGTCCAATACATTTTGTTTTGGTCCTGTTTAGCCACTTAGTACTTAATTTCTCTGGTACCCTCTTCTTGCCTTTCCTCTGGCAACCCCTAAACTTTCTTCTGCTCTCTATCACCCTCCTCTAAAGGAGGGAGGGGCTGGAGCAGTGGCTTGGTATTTATGGTGCTTGCCCAGCATGTGCAAGTACGTGAGTTCAAACTCCAGCACCATGTACACAGCAAAGTCTCAGAACAATGAAAACCATGTGAAAAATTAAATAAAATTGATTCTCTTTCTCTCTCAGTCCCTCTTTCTTTAAAAAAAAATGAAAAAGAGGAAGAAGAGGGCTGGTGAACTGGGGGTGTTCAATACTGTAGAGTATATTTGACTTCTAGGCAGGCATATAAATCTAGTAATTTCAATGTGCATGTTGCATGTATATGGCCACTAATTTCTATAACTTGGGAGAACTATAGAAGAGTCATGAGATTGGGGGTTGGGAAAGCAGAATAGATCCTGGACAAGGATCAGCTTAAAGCGACTCTGTCAATATGTTTGCTTGTATGAAGGTGAACCAACGAAGCCCTTCATTATGTAAATCAGTGCTGAAACAATTTTTTTAAATAAACAAATTCACTTACAAAGAAAAGAATATGAAAATAATCCCTTACAATACATAATAGGTAAGCGATATGAAAGTCAATTTCAGATTTGGTGGGAAAAGACCATGAATAAGATTTACCTACTTTAGCAATATCTTAACAAATTTATACCCAAAGGTAAATGGAAAGTTCTATGATTCAATTTTAAAATCTCAAATGCATTAGAATAGCAATATTATTATAAAAATTACCTACCCTGCAAGTCCAAGTGTCACTCTGAAATTTGAACCGGATAGCTTTTTTTCTAGAATATGAAGTCTGTTTCCCTTTTCCTTTTCTTCTTCACAGATAAGTCAATACAAAATAACTTGAGTTAATGGGAAAGCAAAAATATGAATGTTTTATCAAAACATAAACATAAGTGCTACAAAATTAAAGACAGATCCATTTATTTGTATACGAATAAATTGTGTATCTATAAATCAGTCAGCCTTTTTTGTAGTTGGCTTCCATCTAATCTGATAACACACACACACACACACACACACACTTTCTAACATCCTCTTAATCTTATCAAGTTTTTGTTAAAACTGTCATTATAAAAACTTGGCTGTAACTCTTTTTGGTTTCTATAAAATGGTCCTGGAAATAAATATTCCCCCAATCTTAAATGTTTTGTGAAATATCTATTGTTTCATATGAAAAATATGCTTATTCTTGAAAATCTATTTCTGGTATCTGTATACTGAACATCAATATGTAAAGTGAACTGTGTATTTCAGTAAGATTGTCAACAAAAGTCCTCTTGACAAATCCAAAGACTGGAGGTCTAATAATGTAAGCCAAGGTCAAGTTCTGTCCTCCAGTCTACCTTCTAGAGGTTTGCAGTTTATTCACTGCAAGTAATAAATACATCAACCTCAGAAAGCCTGAATGAAAGTTGAAAAAGAAAAAAAATCTTCAAATTTACCAATACATATATTCAACTCTGATGTTTGCAATGTGTTTTAAAATTTCAGCCTCAGAAATTCTAAGGTTTTCTATCTTTTCAATTCATGATCTAAAACTGTTAGGTAGAGTGTTTTCTGTTGGCTTTCTCTGAATTTATCTTGTATTTTAATAAATAGCATTTTTAAACTAACATTTTAAACTTTTTATGTTGGCTATTTTAAATCTACTCCTCAATTTTTTTTCTATTGCATTATCCATACAAGGTGCACTGATTTAAATGGACTGACAGGAGGACCCCTAGGTACACATACTGCGGGGTCAGTGGACCTGCCAACAGAAGGAGAGAAAAATGAGCTCAGCTTATTTGTTCGCTTATTTGTTCCCTTAACTCTTTATGAAACGTGACTTGGAGTCACTGCACTGGTAATCCAGCCAGCTTGTATTCACTGGGCATGTTCCTTGGACTCCTTTTGCTACTCTCAGGCTGAAGTTTAGGAACAAGTTGACCATTACAAGATCCTTGTTACTCCAATACCTTTTGTAATTCATTTACACTAACACTTTCTGAATTAAGATGGCTTTTTACACATAAATATTTTTCAAAATATTTATTTAATTATTCTGTGCTTTTATGGGATCTCTGATTCATTTGTTACAAATTAATTACTCTGCAGGCTGAGAGATAAATATTTCATATACACCCAACCACAATTTTCTCATTCAGTTATTCAGTGGTCAGTAGTAACATCATCACTGTTTTGAGGCATTTTTCATATTGCTGTAGTATCTAAAGAGGACCTAATGGATATAGACAGCATATGACCGATTGTTTCTTGACCAGGTGCATGAAAGGTGGTCATATGCTTTCATGTGGTCTGTGAAACTTGGAAAGGCAAAGCATGTATTGGTAGTGAAATATTTTGAACCAGAAGAAATATTTGAGGAACCTCAGGAATGGTCAACCCTGCAAAAAGCAACAGAGATTACATGAGCAGGAGAGAAATCACGGATCTGAGCAAGCGAGACGTTTTGAAGACTATATATATATATATCTCGGGTCTGACTAATGCAAAGTCATTTCTGTTACATTAACCACAACAAAGTTGATCAACACAACAAAAACAGGATTGCATTTAGCCTCTCTAATTATAGGGTAACACATCTACAAAGAGAAATAAACCTTCTCCACATAGAAATCCCAAGGAGGAAATCTTCCCCCAAACCACCTCACAAATGAATCTGATAACTCTATGATTAGAGGAGCTTTTGAGTCTCAGATTGATGG
>PVKS010025259.1:6878-30172 GCA_004027875.1 Aplodontia rufa
CATGGTATAAATGTACCACAGTTTTTGGATCCATTCTTCCTGTGAGGGACACCGGGGTTGTTTCCATAGCCTAGCAATGGTAAATTGTGCTGCAATGAACATCGATATTGCTGTGTCACTGTAATGTGCTGATTCTAAGTCCCCTGGAAAGATACCCAGGAGTGGAATAGCAGGGTCGTATGGTGGAGTCATCCCTAATAGTATATGGCATTCTGAATGAACTTCACACTTACTTGGTCATTTGTTTGCCTCTTGCTTTAGAAAAATACTCTAATGTCTCTAATAGCAACAGTGAAAAGGATCTAGGAAATGTTAAAATACGGAGGGTTTGCTTGAGTGTGGGCACCATTTTGAAGTGACTTCCACAATAGAGTGCTGCTGTCTCTGGGCTGACAACTTCCTTACCTGTGCTCCGTTTTTCAGCCTGCTTACACATGGAAAACCTGTCCAGCTCTTTCCACCTGCAAATCTACAATCTCCTGAAATAATATTTGTTCAAATAGCATCAAGCTATTCTATATGAAACTACTCCAGACTTCCTCACAAGAAATAGTGTTATTGCAAGCTTGGACTATTGAAAAAGTAATATTGCCTCTAAGGGGGTATGCCATCTTAATAAGACATATCTTCAAGACAAGGAAAAATGTACTTTTCAAATCCTACATGCGTTATAAACCACCACTTACGAAACCTTTGTTCTAAAGTGTTGCCAATTTTACCTGAGGCAGGCATTTTACTGCATTTAAAAGGTCTCCAAGGATGTGAAGGAATCTTAGGTGGACCTGAAGGCCTGGTGGATATAATGAAAACTAAAGTTTTTGTTTTGTGAAGTTTTCTCAAGGCTTTTCTCCAGGGCATTGAAATGTAACTTCCATTTTGCTAGTCTAACTTCACCGTATAGTGCTGGAAGAAATTTTAAGAAGAGAAATAGCAGGTGAATGTAATAAACTAAACTTAAAAGAAAAAAAAAGCATAAGGCTCTCTCCTTACTCACCTGCTGTTCTGCTGAAGGAACTGGTGGGAGAATTACTGTTCATCTAATTAAAAATACAGGCAGTCAGTCTATAAAAATGAGAAACCAATATTATCTTTGGAATCTTTTACTTTTGTAACTTACTTTTCTAGTTATTGCTAGAAAAATTATCAAACATGCATCCACCAATGTCTATTTCTTTTTTCTCTCTCCTTTTACAATTTTCTTCTGTCTAAATCAAGTGGGTAATCTAGTTCACACCAGGGTACCAGAGGCTGATCATATTGCTCTATGCAGATATCTCCTCATCATATTGTTTTATACATGAGAAACTGTCATCATTGGGATATGAGGTTCCCCCAAAAGCTCAATGCAAGAAAGTTTAGAGCTGAAATTATTTGACTATGAGAAACTTAATCGGTACATTAATCCCCTGATAGGGATTAACTCGATGGTAACTGTAGGCAGCTACAGTGTGACTGGAGAAGGTGGTTTCCCAGAGGCATGCCTTTGGGCTACATATTTTTGTCCCTGTTAAGCAGATCTCTCTCTCTCTCTCTCTCTCTCTCTCTCTCCCTCTCCCTCTCCCTCTCTCCCTCCCTCCCTCTCTCCCTCTCTCTCCCTCCGTCTCCCTCCCTCTCTCCCCCCCTCCCTCCCCCCCTCCCCTTCCTCTCCTTCCTGGTGCCATGTCCCCAACTGCTTTCCTCCACCACACTTTCTGCCATGATGTTCTGCCTCACCTGCATCCAAGAAGAATGGAGTTGGCCTTCCATGGACTAAGGAAGACCTGGGAAACTAAGTAAGACCTCTGTAAGTCTCGGACAAACTCTTCCTCCTCTCAAGTTGTTCTGGTCAGGTGCTTTGGTCATAGCAGCAAAAAACTGAGTAAAAAAACTTTGTCATCTATTTATCTAGAAATATATTCTTGAGCATCTACCACGTGCCCCACACCACTGTAGTCCCTGGAAATACTGAAGCAGAAAGGCCTTTAAAGACCCCTGATTTCATGGAACTTGCATTTGGTGGTGGGGAGACAAGCACCACACAGAGATTCCATAGTACACATGATGTGATCAAGTGATCGGCGAAACGGGGTGAAGACATATTGAGAGGCGTTTAGGCTTTGCATCACTTGCTCAAAATCAAAGATAATCCAGGTTTAATTCATAAAAATCCTAAGTTTCAACTTAAAGAGATTTAATATAATTTTTATCCATCTAATATCAATCATAGTTAACACAAAAGCAATACTAGCAAAAATAAATCTGACAGTGTGATAAGAATGAACTCATAATGTTGAATTTCGATTCTATTTGGTGCTAAAATTTTAATGGAGCAACTGATAAAATGTCTTTAATGAGAAAGAGGATTTGTGAGGAAAAGAATCTCACTTCTAAACTTCTAAAACTGTGGGCCAATCAAGTCTCACTGATTCAGACCCTGAGCACTGGAAATATAGCCACCCCCTGTGAACTACAAGAGCAGATGTGCACTGGATTTAAAGATTAGGTTGAAAAAGGGTCACAGAATATCTCATTAACAGTTTTATATATTGATGGTATAATGAAACAATAGCCTTTTGGACATACTGGATTAAAGATGTTATTAAAATTAATTTTAATGGTTTAATTTTAGTTCTTTATGACTACCGGAAAATTTTACATTTCATATGTGGTTTACATTATATTTCAAACAAAAAGTGCTATGTGGAGCAGAGTGGAGGTCAGACAAAGGTCAGACCCCAACATGGAGCTACTGAGGACTTACAGTCAACATTTTCTGTAGAGACAGACAGTAAATATTTTAGACATTATTAACCAAAAGAAAAAGCATCACAGTGTGGTCACACGTTGTTTATAGTATAGTCATTTAAAAATGCAAAAATTACCTTTAGTTTGCTCATCAAGCAAAAAAAATGAAAAGAAAAAAAAAGATGGTGGTCCAGACCTGACTTCCAGCTCTGGGTTAAAAGTTAGTCTCAGCCACTCTGCCAAAAGGACATAGAGCCAGACATTTAGCCTCTCATTTTCTATATTTTTCTTTTTAAAATGGAGGTGCAATAGTTCTCTTTCATCTGTGGTTTTGCTTTGCACTATTTTATTTATCCATAGTTAATTGTCCCAAAATACTAAACAGAAAATTCCAGAAAACAATTCCTAAGTTTTAAATATAGTGCCATTCTGAATAGTAGGGTGAAATGCTGGGCCATTCATCTCTGTCCTGCCTGAGATATGGATCACCCTTTTGTAGCCCATGTATCCATACGGCATACACTACCTGCTTATTAGGTTTTGGTAGCCATACAGGAAAGGTCATCATATTTGGGGTTCCACACTATCCATTATTTTGCTGCTGGGGGTCTTGGAACATCTCCTGTGGATAAAGAGACTGTTGTATTGACATCTCTTCCTTCAATAGTGTTACAAGGATTAATAGGGTTTGAAGGAATTGGGTTTTAAATCACCTAACAGAGTCAATTCCTTATTTCTATCAAAGTGTGAGAATGTCTGTAAATACCGGTGTATATAGAAAGCACTTTTCTGAGAAAATAACACACAATACACACACCAGATTCTTTTTAAAAACATGAAAAATGGGTCATATAAGTTGTTAAGGAATAATGAAATTTATACTTTTTAATATGTGTGTTTGACCATCTAAAGAAAATCTGCAGCTCCTTAAATCTGATTGTTCCCCAAAATACCCAGGTTAATTTAATGCAACAAACTGCTCTCTGATAGTGACATTCCAAACACCTAGGTTAGGAAATATCTTTGAATAAAAGTCTCACTTAAAGTCTTTCAAAACAGACCATATAGAAAATAGTTTGAATATCTAGTGCTTTGGAGACCTGTTTGCTTTTTTTTTTTTTTTTTTTTGGGGGGGGGAGTAGGAGAATTGTTAGATCTCTACATGTTACTAATATCTATGGTCTGATGGAAAAAAACTGAAATAAAAATAACTTCCCAAAACTGTAAATATTTTACCTTTTTATTTATTAATCACAGCAACATGCAAATGAACTTGGTAAGTATTTTTAACAAAGTTCAGGAGATAATGTATTCAGGACAGAGACAATCTTTGATGAATACATGGATTGAAGACTCTTTGCACTATTTCTGTGAGCCCTTAGGGCTCAACAACCCAAATGCATAAAACCCAGCCTATGAGACAAATCCATGAGAAATATAGAGTTAATGACATTTTCACATTAATACTGACTTGAACTAAAGCCACCCCCTTACACTCATCACATACATTTAATTGTTACAGTAGTATGTTTTTATCCCTCTAACACAACCTAGTTCCAATTTCTAAGAATATCTCCATTTTTGAGTGCATATAATGTCATGCTCTACTGAATTATCATTTGACCTTTTGCTGGCCAGCATAACTAGGCATCAATGTTAAATGTCCCCATTCACTGTTCTCATAGATGAGGGCAGAAAACAAAACTAACTATTCACTATTGGCCACTTTTTCTAATACTCACACCCCAGATTCAATTAAAGATGGCCATTGGCCTTCAATAGGTGACATCTGAGAATTTTTAAAAACTCACTTTTACACCATTGCATATATCTTACTGTAATTGTTATGTGACATTCTTTCACAAAATTCCAAGGCTTCTAGGCAGTTTAATAAAAGATCTTTTAAAAACTTCAAGGACGAATCAGCCCAAATTATGAGTTTCCATCTTAACTTTATTGAATTGTTCATCTGTCACCATTTATGTAATGTTCAAAACAGAGTCTAACTGCATGCCCTTCTTTGTTACCTAAAACTTCTATCATACTAAGGGTCATGTATTCAAACTAAAATTTACACACTTGTCCATCTAATTTATTCCCTTTTTTTTGTACCAAGTATTAAATCCAGGGCTGCTTAACCACTGAGCCACATTCCCAGGCCTCTTTTACTCTTTATTTTGAGACAGGTTTTTTTCTAAGTTACTTAGAGCCTTATAAGTTATTGAGTCTGGCTTCAAACTTGTGATCAGCCTGACTCAGTCCTAAGCCTCTGGGATTGTAGATGTGGGCCACTGTGCCCCGCTCATCTAATTTATTCTTGAAGGTGTGCCCTTATTATTTATTAGTCTGGTTTTATACTTAGGTGAAGATATGTCACATTATTCTACAGAAATGGTAAAGCCACATCAGTTGGATTTAAATTCTGGAGCTTCCATCTGTTGTGTGATGCTGGACAAATTACTTAACTTCTCTGGTTTCAGGTTTTTAATCCCAAAATGGAGACAAGAGTAGCATCTATCGTAGAGAGCTATTATGAGGTTGAAATTAGTATTTATAAAGTGTGTAGAACAATGACTGTCATAGAGAATCCCACATAAGCAATACTTAATTGAACCGGCAAAGAGAACAGATCTTAATGATCTAAAACTTAACTGACATGATTGTACATCCTCCTTCTTAGAGGGCTTTTTAAGAATTTCCATAATTTTCTGACTTTACTAATGATAAAACTAAAGTCTAGTGACATGTAAATATTATTTTACCAATACTGACAAAATTTAAGTGTTCACAACCTATGTATCTATGGTTTAAAAGAGTTTTTATGCATCTTTCAGCTCCACAAAGTTAGAGGAGGTAAAGAGGACACAATGTGACTCTCAAACCAGGACTCCAGATTCATCCAGATTATGGCTGTCAAATATAATATAGACACCAAGTTGTGTTTGAGTTTCAGATAAATAACAGAATCTGTTTTTTCTCCTGGTTACCTTCTTTTTTTATTAGTTGAATGTGGACTTACAAATGAGGGGGTATCATTATCAAACAATGAAGATCAAATGTATATTCACAAAGTTCGCCAAGGATGATGCCATGTAGTGGTTGCCCCCCTTGGGATCTCCATGGATCCATGTTTCCCACAAAAGAATCCCCGTATTAAATGGACATCTCGTGGAGGTGAGAGATATCTTTCTGAGATGATTCCCTCACAATCCCTCCCTCCAGTATCCTAGATATCCTCACTGATCCTTCCCCCCTCCCTATCTCCCTCCCTCTGTCTCCAGGTATGCTAGGCAAGGATCCCCCTGTTTGAGTAAAAATTCATACATTTTGATGTTGTTATTAGCTTAGCCATCTAACATACTGTTTCCAGTTGTATTCTAGCTTCCACAAATGAGAGAAAACATTTGGCCCTTGAGTCTCTGAGACTGGGATACCTCACTTAGCATAATGTTTTCCATCTCCATCCATTTGACTTCAAAAGCCATAATATAGTTTTCTTTAATGGCCAAGTAGTATTCCATTGTATATATGTACCAAAGTTTTTGAATCCACTTGTTGAGTGAGGGGCATCTGAGTTGGTTCCTAGTCTACCTATAGTAAATTGAGCTACTATAATCATTGATGAAGCCATATCTCTATAATATGCTGATTCTAACTCTTTTGGGAAAATACCCAGAAGTGGGATAGCTGGGTCATAAGGTGTTTCCAGCCCTAATTTTTTAAGGAGTTGCCACACTGCTTTCCAGAGTGGCTGAAACAGTTTGCAGTCCCACCAGCAATGTGACAGTTTTCCTCTTTTCCCACAGCCACTCCAGCATCTGTTGTTAGAATTTTTCATTTTTGCCACTCTAACAGGAGTGAGGTGGTATCTCATTGAAGTTTTGATTTGCATTTCTCTTATTGCTAGTGATGTATAGCATTTTCTCAAATATTTAAGGGCTTTCTGGACTTCCTCTGGTGAGAAGTTTCATTTTAGATACATAGCCCATTTATTGATTGGATTATTTGTGGTTTTTGTTGTTTAGTTTTTTGAGTTCTTTGGATATTCTGGATATTAACCCTCTGCCCGAGGTGTAGCAGGCAAGGATTTTCTCCCATTCTGCTGGTTCTCTCTTCACACTCTTGACTAATTCTTCAGCTGTGCAAAATCATTTTAGTTTAATTACATCCCATTCATTTATTCTTAACTTAGTGCTTGCATCACGGAAGTTTTGTTAAGGAAGGCACAGCTGACCCCCATATCCCATAGTGTTGATCCCACTTCTTTTTCAAGTAAATTTAAATTTTCTGGCTTAATATCCAGATCTTTGAACCATTTTGATTTAATTTTTGTGTAGGGAGAAAGGTAAGGATCCAGCTTCAGTTGTCTCCACATGGCTGTCCAATTTGTCCAACACCATTTGTTGAACAGGATGTTTCTTCCACACTATGTTTTTGCCCCCATTATCAAATATGAAATTGGTAAAGATATGAGGGTTCATCTCAGAATCTTCTATTCTATTGGTCTTCAGTTCTATTTTGATACCAATCCCATGCTGTTTTTACTATATGGCCCTGTAGTATAGTTTCAGGTTAGTGATTGAGATACCCCTTACTTCTTCCTTCCAGCAGAGTAATGTTTTGGCTATTCTGGGTCTCCTGTTACTCCATACCAACTTGAGAATTGCTTTTTTTATATCCGTGAAGAATGCCATTGGTATTTTGATGGAGATTGCATTAAATCTGTATAGGGCTTTGGGTAGAATGGCCATTTTTATTATGTTGATTCTGCATAACCATGAGCATGAAATGTTTTTCCATATACTCAGGTCTTCTGTAATTTCTTTTTTTAGTGTTTGATAGTTTTATTTGTAGAGGTCCTTAATATCCTTTGTAAGGTTAATGCCCAAGTATTTCATTTTTTTGGAGGAGATGGTGAATGGGAGAGATTTCCTGATTTCTTCTTCTGCAGATTTGTTGCTGGAGTAAAGGAAAGCTAGTGACTTACTGGTGTTGATCATATAGCCAGCCACTTTGCTGAAATCACCTATAAACTTTAGAAGTTTTCTGGTCAAGCTTTTTGGGTTTCTAGATATAGAATCATGACATCAGCAAATAGAGACAGCTTAACTTCCTCTTTTCCTATATGAATTCCTTTGATTTCCTTGTATTGCCTGATAGCTCTGGCAAGGGTTTCAAGGACTATATTGAGTAAAAGTGGGGAAAGCAGACAGCCTTGTCTTGTTCCTGAATTCAGTGGAAATGCTTTCAGTCTTTCTTCATTGAGGATAATGTTGGCTATGGGTCTGTCATAAATGGATCTGACATAGTTAAAATATCTTCCCTTGATGCCTGTCTTTTCCAGAGTTTTGAGAATAAAGTGGTGTTGAATTTTATCAAAGGCCTTTTCTGCATCAATTGAGATGATTATATGATTTTTGCTTTTAATTCTGTGTAAGTGGTGAATTACATTTATTGATTTGCATATATTTAACCAGTCTTGTTTTCCTGGAATGAAGCCAACTTGGTCATAAAGAATTATCTTTTTAATGTACTTTTGGATCTGATTAGCTAGAATTTTATTAAGGAGTTTGCATCTATGTTCATCAGGGAAATTGGTTTGTAGTTTTCTTGACTTGTCTTTGTTGAGTTGTGGTATCAGTGTAATATTTGCTTCATAAAAAGTGTTTGGGAGTGATCCCACCTATCAATTTCCAGGAAGAGCTTGTAGAGGATTGGTTTTAGTTCCTCTGTGAAGGGTTGGTAGAATTCTGCCATATATCCATCCAGACCTGAGCTTTTCTTTTTTTGGAAGAGCTTTGATTGCAGTTTCATTTTCTCTATCTGTGATAGGTTGGTTTAGATTTTCAGTGTCCTCCTGTGTTAATGAGGGGGCTTCCGTATGTATCCAAATAGCTGTCGATGTCCTCCAGATTATCAAACTTGGCAGAGTATAAATTTTTTAAATAGATTCTGATAATCTTCTGGATTTTGGTTGAGTCTGTGATGATTTCACCATTTTTGTTTTTGATATTGTTGATTTGCTTCACTTCGTTCTTCCTTTTGGTGAGGTTGGCAAGGGGTCTGTCGATCTTGTTTATTTTTTCAAGGAATCAACTCTTAGTTTTGTTAATAGTTTGTATAGTTTTTATTTGTTCTCAACTTTGTTGATTTCAGCTCTGATTTTGGTAATTTCCTTTCTTCTGTTAGCTTTGGGGTTGGACTGTTCCTCCTTTTGTAGTCATTTGAGTTGAAGCATAAGGCTATTTATCTGCTCTCTTTCTAGATTTTTGATGTATGCCCTCAGTGCTATAAATTTACCTCTTAAGAATGCCTTCTGGGCTGGAGTGGTGGCCTGGTGGTTACGGCGCTTGTCTAGCATGCACGAGTATACGGGTTCAAACCCTAGCACAATGTATACAACAAAGTGTCTGAGCAACAAAAGCCATGTGAAAAACCAAATAAAGTTGCTTCTGTCTTTGTCTGTCTGTCTGTCTCTCTCTCACTATCCCTCTATCTTAAAAAAAAAAAAAAAGAATGCCTTCATACTGTCCCAGATGTTTCGGGGTATGTTGTTTCCTCATTCTCATTCACTTCCAAGAACTTCGTAATTTCTGCTCTCATTTCCTCTTTTACCCATCCTTTGTTTAAGAGGTAATTATTCAATTTCCAAGTATTTGAGTAATTTCTGTTGTTTCTCTTGTTGTTGATTGCTGAGATCATAGCATTATGATCTGCCAGATTACATGGGATTATATCCACTTTTTTATATTTGTTAAGATTATCCTGGTGAACTAGGATGTGGTCTATTTTAGAGAGGGATCCATGAGCCACTGAGAAGATGGAATATTCTGTAGGATGGAATATTCTGTAGATGTCTGTTAAGCCCGATTGATTAATAGAGTTGTTCAGATTGATTATTTGTTTTGATTATCTGTCTAGAGTTTATAGTGGTGTGTTGAAGTCCCCCAGAATTATTGTGTTGAGATCAATGAGGGGATTAATGTCCTTATGTATTGTTTCCATATATTTGGGGGGGTTGTAATTGGGGGCATAAATGTTAATTATCATTACATCTTCTTGTAGGATTGTCCCTTTTAGTATGATAAAGTGACCTCTTTGTCCTTTCTGACTAGTTTTAGTTGGAAATTAATTTTTTCAGAAATTAGAATCGCCACACCAGCTTGCTTTTTGGGGCCGCAAGCCTGGTAGACATTTTGCCATTCTTTCACTTTCAGCCTGTTTCTTTATTTGAGTGTCAAATGTGTCTCTTGCAGGCAACATAATGTTGGATTTTGTTTTTTGATCCAGTGGGCTAGTCTGTGTCTTTTAATTGGGGCCTTGAGACCATTCACATTCAAAGTTAGAATAGATATGGGAGGCTGAGTCTCAGACTTTGTAACAATTACAGAGTTTTGAATCATCTTGGAAGTCAGTTTGTGTATAATGTGATTATTGACTCTCCCTTGTTTAAGGATTTAAGATATCATTGGCATTTTCTTCTGAATGGAGAACATCCTTGAGAATGTTCTGTAGTGCAGGATTTGTGTTCATGTATCTTGCTGCCTTGAGTTTATCGTTTAAGTATTTAATTTCCCCATCACATTTGAAACTGAATTTTTCAGGGTATATTATCTTTGGTTGGAAGTTGTTATTTTTTAGCACTTGAAAGATATTGTTCCAAGCTCTTCTGGCCTTCATTGTTTGCTCTGAAAAATCCATAGTGATCTGAATCGGTTTGCCTCTGAATGTGATTTGGGGCTTTTTTCTAGCTGCTTTTAGAATTCTTTAATTTCTCTGTTATTCATTTTGCACATGATATGTCTTGGTGAGTTTCTCATTTGATTAGGCCTATTTGATGTTCTATAAGCATCAATTTGTAAAATGAGGGAAGTTCTCGCTTATGATTTTGCTGAAAAGGTCCTTGATGCCTCTTGTTTGCTGTTTGGAGTTTTCCTCCAGACCAATGATTCTCAGATTATTACACTTCATCTCAACAAATATTACTGGAAGTTCTGATTATGTAATATATGCTGTTTATCCTGTTTATCTTCTTTGAATTCGACATTGTTTAGCCAATCTTCATTTTCTGATTCTCGTTCTTCAAGAGCTGAAGTTCTATTTTCAGTGGAGTATACTCTGGTGTTGTTATCTTCCAGTGAAGATTTGATTTGGTTAACCATGTTTTTCAATCCTGATAGCTCTGCTACATCTCTTTTCAGAATGTCTATTTATTTGTATAGCTGATCTTTCATCTCATGGAATTGTTCCCTTATTTCCCTGTGGAAGTTGTCTCTCATCTCTTGAAATTGTTCTCTGATCTCTTTCATGATTTTATCTCTCAACTCTTGGAATAAATTATTAATCATAATGTTGATACAATATCTTTGGTTTTCATCTAGTGTCCTGGCTATGAGGTCCTTGTGTGGCGAGCAGTTGTTGATGAGGGGAGTTATTTCCCCTTTTCCTCATTTTCAGAGTCAGAGAGTGTGTCTTGTAGTTCAACCTTGTTACTCCTGGTGGAGTAATTGTAGCTTCTTATGGCTTTCCTTCATTGTGATGGGTAGCTATGTGGTCAATACAGACTTAAAGATGCCAGACCATTCTTTGAGAACTTGAGAGACTATAGATGCAAATAGTCCATTTCATCTAAAACAGATGTGCTGATGTCTAGCACCAATAGTAGCAGTTTTCTTTGAGAGAGTTCTCACAATATATTATCAAAGCAAGCAGGTACCCATTTTGAAGCATGTCTGTTTCTTCAGATAGCAGGGTCTCTCTGAAAGTGGGTACAAGGAATGACTCGGAAGTCAAGGAGGTGAATTGGGGAGATATAATAGCACACATGCCTTAGAGTAAAGAGGTACAAGGGATTAGGGGGAGTAGGTTATTCTATTACGAATAAGGAAAACATAGAAATGGGGTTTGGGTAGGATAAAGACTTTGGATGAGGATGAGAGAAAAATGCTTATATTTAGGGATTACCAGAGTACAGAGGAGGAAGAGGTTAGTATGGGGCATGGTTAATTTTCACTCACCAGAGGCTGAGGCTATTTTGCTATCATGAAATGTTTTCCTGATTGGAACTGAATGTTATAGGGATAACAGTTGGGTTCAAGAAGACATAGAGAAAGTAGGAGCCAATCACCAGTACATACACATGGATAAATATTTACATCCACCAACACCAAATTCAGTATTAATCATTAAGAAAGTAAGGAAAAAAACCCCACAGTAATGTTGAAAATTTAAAAATATTATATTCCAGCCTGATCCCCATTAAAAAACAAAAAACAAAAAACAAACAACAACAACAACAACAAAAAACCCAAGAGGCAAACAAGAAACAAAACTAGCTGGGAAAGTTCTGAGTTTTTCTGTCCTCTAGGTCAGCAAGTATGTACCATGGGGGGATGTGTTCAAATCTGTCATTTAGCTGGGGATTCTTCGCAGTTGAGCTTGTTTGGGGAGAAGCAGTTTGGTTAAGTCTGGTGACCTGGTTTTTCATAGAGGATCTCCTCAAAATTTTCTGCTGCAAAGGGGTATAAGAACCTGCCTTCTCAAACTTCTTGTGAAGATAGATTTCAGTTCACCCTGGGCTGAACTGAGGGCTGTAATCCTGAGATGATTACTTTCTCCCTGTCTACACTGTAGAATTTCTTGGGCCTGGGGCTCAGAAGCTGTAGACCATCTAGTTGATCCTAGTGTAAGTGTGTGGTTCTCTGATCCAATGAGAGTTGCCAGCCTGAAGCTCACTTCCTCAGGATCACTGGTGACACACTCTGTGTGACTTGTGATCTTCAGAAATTCCAGTAGCTGCTCTGTGGGGTTGACTGAAACCTGCAAAAGATGGTCCAGATTGTGCTAGTGCTTATGTGGTTCTCAATTGCAAGCACTAGGGGGTGCCCACCTGGAGAAGTCAAGGCCTACGTAGCCTTGTCTATGCATGGGTCTCAGATGCTAAGGGGAAGCCCGTGCTGCCCCATATATTCAAATCTTCCTGAGGCAGATATCAGACCTTGCTGTGATAGAGAGATATAGGTAGCTTTTGCAGAGGCTGAAGCAGACAATCCCCTTGAGAATGATGTGCCCTGCTGCAGCTAGCTCTTTTCAGAGACACCTCCTATTTGGGCGTGTAGAGGGATGTGCAGAAATTCGCCAACCGAGTGGTTTGGGAGCTGGAGAGTGGATTCACAGTCCCAAACAGCCCTCAGGGCAGATGGCCAGTTGGGGGGTGCGGTAACTTCTCTCTTTCTGATCTTGGGGACTGAGGCCCCAAGTCGGTGCTGAGCAACCCACCCTGCTCTCCACGCTGGTGACAGTGCTTACGTTAAAGGATGTTAAAATCAGCTCTAGTAAACCATGAGCAAGGGTGGAAAGTGTTGTCCTCAGTGATTGAGTTAAAGACCTTGTGTCAAATCCTCTCCTTCCCTGGCTCTGCAGACAGGGACTGTAGGTGGAGAGGGAAATCCCAGCACGACACAGACACCTTGGGAAATGGCCCAATCTCAGGGCAATAGATTTTGGTTTTCAGACCTTGGTGTCTGAGAACCCAAGATGTTTTTTGCTGAGCAACCTGCCCCAACCTCAGGAAAACCTCACAATGGAGACCCTTATGCTGCCGTTCCCACAAACAGCTGTAAGTTCTCTAATGTGAGCAATTAATTCCCAGAGCTTTATACATGATCATGTAAATCAAGAGCAATCAGATCAGGGAGTTCGTAGCCGGCCAGATTAGGGTATTTGATTAGGAAACTTGATCCGTTTCCTCCTCTCCAGAGTAGCTCCCCTCCCCCCAGGTGTGGGGCTGATTACGAGGGCTCCACAAATTTCTCCTTTATATTCGTTAATGGACCATGTTATTCCTTTGGAGTTAAAAAATTAGTGGGGGGTAATGTTCCCCCATACTGGGAGTTTTGTCCTACCCTGGGAATCCGAGTGCTCTCCTGCTGTGTGAGGTGATTCTCAGGAGCGTCTGGGAGTCACTGTTGCTGGGGTGGAAGCCATCTTCAAGACCAGCTCTTTCTAGACTTTTGATGTATGCACTCAGCGCTATAAATATACCTCTTAAGAATGCCTTCACAGTGTCCCAGAGATTTCGGTATGTTATTTTCTCATTCTCATTCAATTCCAAGAATTTCTTGATTTCTGGTCTCATTGCATCTTTTATCCATCCTTTGTTTAAGAGGGAATTATTCAATTTTCAAGTATTTGAGTAGTTTTTGTTGTTTCTCTTGTTGATTGCTAAGATCATAGCATTGTGGCCTGACAGGATACATGGGATTACATCCACTTTTTTATATTTGTTAAGATTACCTCAGTGAACTAGCATGTGGTCTATTTTAGAAAAGGATCCATGAGCCACTAAGAAGGTAAATTCAGCTGACTTAGGATGGAATATTCTGTAGATATCTGTTAAGCCCGATTAAATAATAGAGTTGTTCAGATTGGAGATGTCTTTTTTGATTTTTTGTTTTGCTGCTATGTCTAATGTTGACAGTGGTGTATTGAAGTCCCCCAATATTATTGTATTGAGATCAATGAGGGGAATAATGTCCAATGTCCTTAAGTATGTTTTCCATATATTTGGGGGAGTTGTAATTGGGGGCATAAATGTTAATTACAATTATATCTTCTTGATGAACTGTCCCTTTTATTATGATGAAGTTTCCCTCTTTGTCCTTTCTGACTAGTTTCAGACGGAAATTAATTTTTTCAGAAGTTAGCATCACCACACCAGCTTGCTTTTTTGGGTCATAGGCCTTGTAGACATTTTGACAACCTTTCACTTTCAGTCTGTATCTATTTTTGAGTGTTTAGTGCATCTCCTGTAGAAAACATATTGTTGGATTTTGTTTTTTAATCCGTTGAGCCAATATGTGTCTTTTAATTGAGACCATTCACATTCAGAGTTAGAATAGATATGGGAAACTGAGTCTCAGACTTTGTGACTATTACAGAGTTTTGCATCATCTTGGAAGTCATTTGGTGTGTATTGTGGTTATTGACTCTCCCTTGTTTAAGGGTTTAGGGTATTATTAACATTTTCTTCTGAATGAAGAATATCCTTGAGAATATTCTGTAGTGCAGGATTTGTGTTCATGTATCTTGGTAACTAGAGTTTATCATTGAAATGTTTAATTTCCCCATCACATTTGAAGCTGAGTTTTGCAGGGTATCTTATTTTTGCTTGAAAATTGCTGTTTTTCAAAGCTTGAAAGATATTGTTCCAAGCTCTTCTGGCCTTCATTTTTTGATCTGAAAAATCCATAGTGATCCTACTTGGTTTGCCTCTGAATGTGATTTGGGGATTTTCTCTAGCTGCTTTTAGAATTCTCTCTTTAATTTATCTGTTATTCAATTTGCGTATAATATGTCTTGGTGAATTTTTCATTTGATTAGGCCTGTTTGGTGTCCTATAAGCATCTTGGATGTGATATTCCGGGTCCATTCTAACGTGATGGAAGTTCTCCTTTTGATTTTGCTTAAATGATTCTTAATGCCTCGTGAGAGTCCAATGACTCTCATGTTATTTCTCCTCATCTTGTCAAATATTATTTGGAAGATCTGGTCATGTATTGTAAGTTTCTTCCCTTGTCTGTCTTCCTTGAACTCGATGTTGCTTAGTCTATCTTCATTTTCTAATATCCGTTCTTCAAGAGCTGAAGTTCTATTTTCAGTGGAGGTTACTTTAGTGTTAGTATCTTCTAGTGAAGATTTGATTTGGTTGACAGTGTTCTTCATTTCTGATAGTGCTGCTACATCTCTTTTCAGGATGTGTAATTCTTCATAAAGCTGATTGTGATCTCATGGAGTTGCTCCCTTATTTCCTAATAAAAGTTGTCTCTCATCTCTTGAAATTGTTCTCTGATCTCTTTCCTTAATTCTCCTTTCAACTCTTTGATTGAGTTACTAATCACAATTTTGATACAGTTTGTTTGGTTTTCATCTAGGGCCCTGAGCATGGAGTCCTTGGGTGGAGAGCTGTGAGGTTGAGGAGGAGAGTTATTTCCCCTTTTCCTCATTTTCAGAAACAGTGGGTGTGTCTTGAAGATCAGTCATATTACTCTTGTAGGGGTAGTTGGAGCTTCTTATGGTTTTGCTTCATTGGGATGGGGTGCTATTTTGGCAGCTCAGACCTATAGGTGCAAGTGCAGTCAGTGAGAACTTGAGAGCCTATAGGTGCATATACTAGACAGTTTCAATTAAAATAGTTATGATGATGATTAGCACCTACAGGAGCAGTTTTCTTTGAGGGAGCTCTCACAATGTATTATGATAGCAAGCAAGTACCCTTTTTGAAGAATGTTTCTTTCTTTAGTTAGCAGGGCCTCTCTAAGTGGGGAGAAGAAATGACTAGGAAACCAAGGAGGTGAGTTGGGGAGGTAGATTAGAGCACCTGAGTTAGAATATAGAGACTGAGGGCTATTTTGCTATAATAAAGTGTTTTCCTGGTTGGAGCTCAATGCTATAGAGACAGCAATAAGTTCAAGAAGGCACAGAGACAGTAGGAGTCAACCATCAATACATACACACAGAAAAATATGTACATCCACAAACACCAAGTTCAGTACCAACCATAAAGCCAAACAGGATTAAAAAAAAAGCAAAAACATTAAAAAGTTAAAAGTTGGGGCTGTGTCCCCTTCCCACACTCTGGGGGAAGTCTGCTCTTTTCCCTATGCTTTACTTTCTCTAAAATAAAGTCTGTTTACTACACTTGCAAAAAATAATGTTAAATAAGTTAAAAATATTAGATGACAACAGGATCCCCCCCCCCAAAATAAAAGACAAGTTGGTGAAGTTCTGATTTTTTGCCCCCTAGGTCAGTGTTAAACCTGGGTGAATGTGCTCATATTTGCCATCTAGCCGGGGTTCTTCCCAGTTGAGCTTGACCGGGGAGATGCAGTTTGGTAATCTCCAGTGGGCTGATTTTTCCTTGAGGATCTCCTCAAATTTTCTGTTGCAGAGGGGTAAAAGATCCTGCCCTATCCCATTTCTTGTGGGAATAGAGTTCAGCACCCCCTGAGATGCACTCCTGGGCTGATTATTTTCTGCATGACCACACTTCTGGGCCAGGGGCTCAAAAGCTGTAGGCAGTCTAGTAGATCCTAGTGTAGATATGTGGGACTCTGACTGCTCCAAGGAGAGTGGCCAGACTATAATTTGCTTCCCAGGATCACTGATGACCCACTCTGGATGTCTTATGATCTTCAAAGGCCCCAAGAGCTGCTCTGTGGGTTGTCACAGTCCCAGCAAGGGAAGACACTGCGACCAAGTTAGAATACTTGAGCTGTTTCATCCTCTCTGGGGTAGCTACCACCCCCCAACCCCCTCACTGTGGAGCCTGCAGCAACTGGAGCTGGAGAGGGTGTTCTCAGCTCTACAGAGACCCCTGGGAAGATGGCCAGGTCACAGGGTGTTTAAAAGCTGTTTTTCTTAGTCTGTGCATAAAGGATGGAACTGGATTCACTTCAGTGGAGTGAGTACCCAGCCCTGCACTCAGGGAAACCTCAAAATGGCAGGCAGAGCCAGCTGGCTGTGATGAACCCACAGCTGTAGGTTTGCTATTGTGAGGAATTAAATCATAGAAGTTGAGAATCAGCTCATCTCTTGCAAATTTTGAGTGCTCGGGTTAGAAGGCTTTGCCCACTGCGACCAGGTTAGGATACTTGTGCTGCTTTCTCCCCTCCAGGTAAACTCTCTGCCTCCTGGCTGTGGAGCCAATTGAGTGGGCACTACAAACTCATTGTTTAAATTCATTATTGCAAACCTCTTTTCCTTTGGTGTTAAAAAATTGGCTTAACCCAGAGAACCAAGGGTTGAATGTCTCCACTCATCTCTGGAGGCTGGATCTATACCCTGACCATTGAGAAAGGTGGTCTATTATCATGTGTTAAATCCAGATAAGGTGTAATGTTATACAACCTAATACTTTTTTTAGAGATATTGTGGGAAGGGGAAGGGAGGGATAAGGGTGGGCAATTGTGGGGGCACTCCTGGGGGTAAATCCAATATCCAGAATCTATACACATTTTATATTTTTTGTTAAAAACTTGTATGGTTCTTCAATAATAAATTTCTCAATAAAAAAATTTGGGGGGTGGTAATTATCACCCAGCCTGAGAGCCTGGTCATACCGTTGGATACCGCCTCCCAGTCTTGCAGGGTGAAGTATTTCACTGGAGCGTTTAGGGATCACTGGTGGTGGGGTGGTAGCCATGTTCGATCCTACTGTTTTGGGGATTTTTTTGGTGAATTCACATGTCAAATATGTAGTGGGGCATAATTTATGAAAAATTGTTCATTTTTATATGAAAATAAAACATGGTCTGTCCTATGTTTTAATTTGTTAAATCTGGCAACCCAACTGAGCTCCAAAAATGACTTAATCAATGAATGAATATAACTAGGTTAACAGTTCTCATGTGTGCATGTAGGGCAAAACACATTTCAAAGTCCTGCCTCTTTGTGAAAGAGGCATAAATATCTGCTTATGAAGGGCAGGTACCATCATCATTACCCACTATCTTTTGGCTTAGATATATATTTGTAATATCAATAACAACAAAAGCTAACACTGAATAGTCTCCATGGCCGCTTACTTTATCACAACTTAACGGGAATTGTCACATTTAATGCTTATGCAACCTACTTTTAGAATATTGTTATCTACATTGTTTGGGCTTAAATGCATACATGTTTATTTCTTGATCGTGCTGGCCATCAGGGTGAACTGAAGTCTTATTCTGTGGGATCAGGTAGAGGGAAAAACTTTCTTTCAGGACATTCTATGCCTCTGGCAGAAGCAAGAGAGATCCTGCAGGGACTGTGACATGGCTCTCAGTGTGATTGCTTTTAAGAAGCACATACTGCTTTGACTAATACATCATCAGATAAAACAAGAAAAGCACTCAAGCCTGAAGTCAACGGGTCAGGAGAGTATTATCCAAGATGTAGTGGCAAATATTTTGAGTGACAATACAGTCTATCCTATACCCTAAACTCTATACCTTATACCCCTATACCCTGAGATGCAGGAAACCTAGTGGATTTACCTGTGTTTGCATAGTAAGATTTTGACTCAGGCATGCTGAGTCTGCAGCCTGTGTTTTTAGCACCTCTCCTCTCCTTCTTTGTTTGTAGACAGAGGTGACAGTCTTAACATTCGCTCCACACCTATTAGGATAAATCCTGAGCATGCAGACTGTGACAACAGAAGACTTTGGGATCCATGTCATCCTAGGAGCTCCTTCTTGCCTTCCTGTAAAATCAGCTTCAAAAGTCTGAGTAGGTCACATCGGGGGCATTGCCTTCTGGACGATGTGCAATATTGTAATTGAAATAAAATGTCTTTTTAGTTGTGTTATGTAGGGTTTTAAAAAATATATAAATAGTGTCCTGCACATTAAATAAGATCCATTAGCGAAGCCCACACACTATCAGCCAGTGAAACGACTTTTGGGTCTTAGATGTTTGTACACTTTTTCCTCATGATTCCCATGATTGCCACTGAGTGGTTACACCTCCTTTACCAAGCTGAATAATACATCACACTTAAACTGACATCTCGCCAGAGACAGAGTGCTTCTGGAAGGCCTTGGAGAGTCTGAGCTATTGAAAATGAATTGATATTAAAGTGAAATATTAGGCCACATAGAGGAGCATAGCTTGTTGCATAAGAATGTTAAAATGATGTTATTGGCAAGTTGGAGAACACAAAAAGGAGAAAATGATTATAACAGCTAGTAAAAAGTAGCATCTTATGAAAAATTCATTTATTACCATAAAGGGCTTGCTCATAATTGTAACCATTTTCCCATTGTGATAAGAAAACATAAATCTCTTTCTTTCATTCTCAAGTGGATAGGTTTTTTTTTTTAATATCCTTTCAAAGTTGGATCTATATGCCTTTCTCTAATTGATGAGAGAAATAAATTTTACTGAAATCAACATCAAGTGAAACAAAAATTTGCATATTATAGTGTGTTTGAGAGGAAACTCAGAACCCTTACTTGGTGGTGTGATTTTACAAGTACATTTTATGGCACATAATTTTTCCATAAACAGCCACTTTTCATTCAAGCATTTAAGTGATCCAGAGCAAGACTTTATTGATGTGGCATTAGGAAAAATCCCTGTAGGTATAAGCTTTGAAACTTCTTATTGTGTAAATTCATATAAACCTCAAAGATTAGACTGACATTGAGATCCACAGCACATTATACATTCTCGAAGTAGGGCAGGGAATTTTTATTTGTGAGTCAATATGTTACAGGATAACTTGACCTTCTTTTAAAAATAAGCCTAACACTGAGAGTGAAAAGTTATGTGTTTGAATGTATCTTCTCCTCCTTTGCTAAAAGAATGTGCTCATTTAAACAATATTTCAGGATGTTTTAGATTTACTTGGCTTTAAATACATTTTACATCAAAGCTAATAAACACTCAGCTGGTGATGGTTAAGAATATGAAACTGAAGAAAGGAACTACAATTTTTCTCTTCCTAAACTCATAATGGTATGACCTGCAGAGATTTAGAACCTCTTGTTGCCTGGGTTACATTTCCAGAGTTTTTGATTTAACTGGCCAGTTGTACAGTCTTGGCACCAGGTTTTGAAGGCTTCCCTAATGATTCTAGTGTGCAGCTGAGACTGAGAATAATTGCAATCAGAATTGAGGCGGAGAGCACATTGCTCAAGAGTAGGGCAGACTGGGATCTTGTGGGGGTGTTAGTGGTCTTACTTTTCCTGGCAGAATTACAGGTAACCTGCTCCCCTCACTTCTCTCCTTCCTGCTGCTGACTTCCTCCTTTTCCCTCTTTTTATATCATTGAGCATTCCTTACTATGTGCCAGAAAAAATGCCCTATGTGGATTCACTCAGCAGATCCTTAATACAAACACATCCTTTAGATAATAATATTACCACTGTTTTGCACATGAGGAAATAGACCTACAGGCTTTATATCAGATCCAGTGTTGATTTTTGTTTTAAAGAGCAACGCGGAAATCCATTCTACTGCTTATGAGCCTTGTACCAGTTACACAAGTGTCTGTTTTCATAGTAAGTGTTTTATTCTCAATTTATGTGTTTTTTTTTATGCTTGAATTCATGTTTGTGAAATGGAAATACTTCTGAAACTTTAGGGACTCCCCTTTTCCCATGCCTTCTCTTTCTTGATTACTGCATGAAATCTATACGTAGGCAGTTAATAGGTAAAACTAAATATGCTCTTCTGTTTATGTACAAATGTCCTCAAAGGTGAAGATGAGTTTGGTAATGGATTTAGCTATTAAAACTGTTATTTATTTATTTATGAGATGAGGTCTTACTATGTTTCCCAGGCTGGTCTAGAAGTCCTGTACTCAAGGTAGCCTCCTGAGTGCTGGGACTCCAGCAGTATACCGCCACACTCAACTGATTTTTAAAAATGTAATAATCAAATCTTTCCAAATTCTCATTTTAACATTTTATCAGTAGGAACTCAGGTAATTCCCAATAAATTATGAAAATGGGGGCACCGTAGACTTTTGAACATAAGTCCCTATCCTATGGCTACCAGTGGGCACAAATTGAGATGACCAGAAAGGAAAGGAAGGTGAGGACTGTGCAATTTTTCTAAGGGTTCCTCTGCAGTCAGACAATGGCAATTTTGCAAGGGAATCATCTCCTTCTTATGATTACACTTTTCTTATGTAGTCATACTTTTTGCTTTCAAGCTTCTAACTCCATACCTATTGTTCTACACCATAACTTTTTATATTCCTTCACATTTTTCAATAACATGTTTAATGCAATGCACTTCTGTATATTTTATACAACTAAGCTAATATATAAAAGGCACCTCAACTATCAAACTATTAAGTAGCTAAGGAGGGAAACAACTACGAAAAGGAGACAAGGCTGGTAATATAATATATGGTAATATAATATATAGTAAATGATGTGGACAGATCATCTATCATTGACCTATTTGACTTGCAGGGAAGAACATGAGAACAAAACTCACTTTCCTCAAATTTTGTTTTGTATCTTCTTAGGAAATGTGGGCACCTAAAATAATGAGTTTTTATCAGCTTTAGAAGTATTAACTACTAACTACTTTAGAAGTAGTTAATTCTCATTCTGAATTCCAGGACTAATGCTAGAGACAGTGAGCGACAACTTTCATGCAGAACATCGCTGTGTTTTCACATAAAGGAAGCCATTAAACTATTCCTTATCACTGAGTGAGATTCTAGAAGTGACATCTGTAATGAACGTTATGAAAGACACAAGGTCACATGTTTTCTTTTCTTCCATTATTCCAGAACTTGCTCATTGTCATTAAAATTCACCTCCAAAAGCAATAAAGTTTCATGGTACTTCCATTATTTTAAATATTTTGGGGATGGTTCTAGTAGACATGTTTTTCATAATTACTATATGAAGTTTTTTTTCTACAACTGGAATAACTGTGTACTTAAAGATACTGAAATTTGTTCTTTTGCTTCTCCTTCCCTTCTTCTCCTCCTCCTCCACCTTTTCCTTCCTTCTTTCTCCTTCTCCTCCACCTCCTCCTTCGCTGTCACTTTTTTTTTTGTTCTATTTTTCAGGAAAACCAAGGTGTTTTGCTAAATTTGAACAGTCTTTAAGGCTGGTATGGAGGTATTATCTCTCCAAATAGTTGTTTCTTTCCCCTAAATAGCCACGAACCAGTTTGTACCTATAGAGTAAGCCTGATTACTCTGGGATATATATTCTCACTAAAGCACTAAAGGAGATCAAAGAAGCACCCATTTGTTTCAGAATTCATGTTTTGTTCTATGGGCTTAAATGTTGTTATCTGTCATAATAGCAGATAGAAGAGACCTGGAGTCCCTTTCTCTTTGAACCCCCCAGTCTTCAAGTCAGTGTGGAGCATGCATTAATTGCATTTATGAGATTTTTTTTTAATTTTTAATTTTTTTTGTAACTGAGGATTTAACCCAGAGGAACTTTACCAAGTCATCACTAAGCTATATCTCCAGCCTTTTTTTTTTAATTTTTTTTATTTTTTTTTTTTTTTTTGAGCAACCTTACAAGATTTTAACAAAATAATATAAAATGTGTATAAAATGTGTATATATTCTGGATATTGCAATTATCCCCAGGAGTGCCCCCCCAATAACCCTCCCTTATCCCTCCCTTCCCCTTCCCATTATAACTCTAAAAAAAGTATTAGATTGTAAAGCTTTACATCTTATCTGAATTTAACTCATGTTACTAGACCAACTTTCTCATTGTCCAGGGTCTAGACCCCACCTCCACAGATGAGTGGAGACAATCGACCCTTAGATCTCTGGGTTAAGCTGATTTTACTCATCATGATCTCTTCCTTAGCCGTCCATTTACCTTCGAAGGCTGCAATATCATTGTTTCTAATTGCTGTGTAATATTCCATGGTATAAATGTACCACAGTTTTTGGATCCATTCTTCCTGTGAGGGACACCGGGGTTGTTTCCATAGCCTAGCAATGGTAAATTGTGCTGCTATGAACATCGATATTGCTGTGTCACTGTAATGTGCTGATTCTAAGTCCCCTGGAAAGATACCCAGGAGTGGAATAG
>PVKS010025260.1:0-30078 GCA_004027875.1 Aplodontia rufa
AGAAATTTAAGGTTTGTTCCCCCCCCACAGTCTATCTTCGTGCTTTAACCTAAAAGCCTGGCACTGTCCCTACTGTCTTTTCATTGCTTCATGAATAATCCCCACTTGCCACAGAGGTTCCTCTTGTCTATCTTCTGTTTAATAATCCAATTTCCTGTAAGCCCATTCATCACAGCTTTCAGCGACAATCTAACATGATGAAGCACCCACCTCTCCGGCACCATCCTTGTTTGATCTCCCTGAGAACAGGTAATAACTGGGTTCCCAAATCACCTTGCATTTCGTGTGAGAGAGCTCTCTCAGAGAATAGGATCATCAATATGATTTTGCCACTTTCTTCTTTTACTTCAGGGCTCAGGGCTTTCTGGCTGGGATCAGATTAATTTTCTTCCTCTTTTATTTAGACTTCCTTATGATTCACGTGTAAACCCAATGAGAGCAAATGGACGTTAAAAAAAAGTTTGCTAAACTTTGCAATATATATGTGTTCAGAAGAGGAGAGGGAAAGGAGGGAAGGAGAGGGAGGGGGGAGGACCATTTAAATAGTGCCTGAGATTCTGCTTACCACTCCGCTCAAGGAGTGTGTCCTGGAATGAGCAGAGACACATCTGATGGAACTCTGCTTCTCTCAGTGGGTCTCACGTGGGTCCCATGTGCCTCTTACACTGTGAGTGTCTCATCGTGAGATGTGTGACTCTAATGTCTAAAGATCTATATTTTTCAAACAATACGACCCACAAAGCAAACCATCTACTTCATCTGGTGCTCAACCAAAGAAACAGCCATCTGTCCCCTTTTAGGAAAAAAAAAACTGGCTGAGCTGGATTTTTGATCGTTGCTACTGTGTAGTATAGAAATTTATGGGTAATTTAAAGAATTTGCATGAGTAACTCTGACCATATGGGATAAAGTCGTACACAGAGATGTTAGAATCATTTCTAAGATATGACCCCATTACACTAGACTTGTCAATCACAGTATTTGGGGGGCCGTACCCCATTTTACTAACTAAGGTGGACAGAATCTCTCCCCAGATCCTCCAATTCATATAGACCCCTGACAATCTATGGCATGTCATGGTACAAACGGAAAAGATGGGCTAATAAGATTCCTCTTTTCTGGGATGTAAAGTTGAAACTTATCTAAACAATGAAGCAGTTAGCTATGGGAGCTGAGGCTTCAAAGTCACATACTGTCATTTCAGTAATTCCATGGGACAGCCCTCTTCAGCGTGGGAGGGAATTTGCGAACACAATTCATTAACTTAACATCCATGTGGTGAGGACACTCAAGCAGCCCTCTAGAGAGGCCCTCTATTGAGGCGTGGAGGCCTCCTGCCAACAGCCTTGTGAGTGAGACATCTTGGAAGCAGATCTTCCAGCCCTGGCCAAGCCTCCTTCTACCGCCATCTTGACTACAACTCCCTGAGAGACCCGAGCCAGAACTACCCAGCTGAGCACTGCCAAATTCCTGACCCGTAAATGTGTGAGATTACAAATATGTGGGTTTTTTTTTTAAGTGTGTGTGTGTGTGTGTGAGAGAGAGAGAGAGAGAGAGAGAGTTAACTTTTATTTAGTTTCTCATGTGGCTTTCATTGCTCCAACACTTTACTGTGTATGTGGTGCTGGGGTTTGAACTCGTGTCCTTGAAGCATGCCAGGCAAGTGGCGTAACCACTGAGCTACTGCTCCAGCCCCTAAATAAGTATTGTTTTAAGCCGCTAAGTTTTGGGATAATTTGCTGCCTTTACCCATTATTCACAGCTAATATGTGATCTGAATGGTGGATGCCCATGCATTAGTAGTTGTTAGGTGTTTTGACCATTAGCCCTGCTGATGGAGTAATGATGGAGGGAAGGGACAGGTTATAAGTGAAAGGAGCCCCAAGGGTGGAGGAAGAAAAAAGAGCAGCAACCTGGGGAGGCCTGAGTCACCTATGTGATTTGGAGGAAGACAGAGAGCCAAGATGTGCAGTCCATAATGATTATAGTCTTGGATCTTCCTGCATCCAAGTTTTCTAATGGGTCCTTATTTTTTCTTTTTCTTTTCCTTTCCTGTCTCTGGAACCCCATATCCCTTATAAAAAGATTTCTCTGTGTATGTGATCCCCACAAGGAGTCTGTTAAGACCTTCATACATTGATTTGTTGTTGTTTTTTTTTTAAAGAGGCAGAGAGTGAGAGAAAGAGAAAAAAATCAATTTTTATTTATTTTTTCATCTGGCCTTTGTTTCTTGGACACTTAGTTGTGTATGTGGTGCTGGGGTTTGAACCTGGGTCCTCACATATGCCAGGCAAGCACTGAGCCTCCGCTCCAGCCCCATACATCGAGTTTTGGAAGATAGACATTATCTATTTAAATGTGTGGAGTTTCTCATTTCCTCTAACAGAGGACTTTTTTTTTTCCTTTTGGTACTGGGGATTGAATCCAGTGGTGCTTAACCACTGAGCCACATCCCCAGCACCCTCTCCCCCCCTTTTTTTTTGTTAATTTTGAGACAGGGTCTTGCTATGTTACTTAGGGCCTCACTAAGTTGTTGAGACTGGCTTTGAACTCATGGTCCTCCTGCCTCACAGCCTCCTGAGCCATTGGGATTGCTTGAGTGTGCCACTGTACCTGGCTCTGTACTCACTGTAAATGCTCCATGACTTGAGGTGACATGGATGAGTTCTTTTCCTCTTTCCATCCAGAGCAATTCCAGGCCTGATACTGGAGGGTTGGGCTGTTGTCCTGGTTCGCTTGAGGGAAATACAGAAGGGCATAGGCAGCCAGGGACAGGGCCAGAAGAAAGGAGCATGGAGAGGGTCTTCGAATGAGGTCAACTTCCTGCTTGACCAAAGTGCTCCTGGACACAAGCAGGGGACCTAATCAGAGCAGATACTTATGTGCTTGTGCCTCTAAGCAGGGGATCCAGTAAAAAAACTAAAACAGGGCTGGAGCGGTGGCTCAGCAGTTGGTGCGTTTGCCTGGCATGTGCAAGGACCCAGGTTCAAACCCCAGCACCACATGCACAATTAAGTGTTGAAGAAACAAGGGCCAGACGAAAAAATAAATAAAATTATTGTCATTTTCTCTCTCTCTGTCTCTCTCTCTTCCCCTCTCCCTCTCTCTCTCTTTAAAAAAACAAAACAAACAAAAACCAACAACTAAAATAGATGCAAGGACACAGTGGGCACCAATGAACGATAGTGAGGACAGCGAGGACATGGAGCAGATAAGGAGGAAAGTTCAGAGACCATAAAAAGAACAAACCAAAACTACCCCGCTGGACCCCCAGCTCTGGGGCCACTTCTCTTCCAAGGTGGAAGGTTTGTTCACTTTTGCAACAAACCTGCTGCTTGCTTTCTCTGTTGCTCTGTTCTTCAATTCTCTGCTGAATGGAGACAATGAACCCAGTGAGACAGTTTTAGGAGAGAGTAAAATGGCTAGGTAGTCAGGACAAAGGGCCCCCGTCTAACAGCTAGCAGGTAGAGAGCGATTGACAGGGCGTACTCGGGGCCTTCATATGCAAATGACCATGAGGCTCACACGTGGGAGCAACTCCTTTGTCCCTGAGGTGGGAAAACTAAGAAATGGGGGTGGACACAGATGGGAACTTGGAAAGAATTGCTACCTGTTTGGCATAGATTTAACCAGTGACTTTGGTGCTAAGTTTCAATGCCTGCTTTGCACAGGTTTCAACCAATGATGTAGATGCATTTCTCAATGCCTGCTTTGCATGAATGTTAATTATGCTCATACCCCAAATCAATATAACTCCTGGCCTGACCTCCATTAAAAGGTGTCCTGCTTCCAGGTACCCCTCTGCCTTGCAGTCTCTGCTCTCCTTCCTTAAATAAATCCTACTCCTTTTACTCTTCCTTCCGTGGTTGTCCATGGATTTTATTCTTTAAATTCGTGAGACAAGAACCCAGAAGATTGGCACCGGAATTCCCAGGGTGAATTTCCACACCAAGAACTGTAACACACAGCTTTTAGCTGGGGATCTGCTAACACTACTTCGGCCTCAGAAACCTGCAACCAGCCCAAATTCCCAGTTTTAGCTGGGAATGGCTGCAAACGCTAGAAGCGGGCTATTTTGGCTTCTGGAATCTGTAGAGGCCCAGACTCCATTTGCCTGTGGGAGCAGAGAATCTGGCCTCATCTCAAAAACCCCGCATCACCAGCACCCCTAGATGGTAACACCCTGACCTGGCCATCAGGAGGATCCATCTTCTCCTTATTCAGGGCAGTGATGGCCGCACTCTGCCCCTATTAGTCTCTCTAGCCAGGTGGGATGGGGTTGTGGGAAGGGAGCCCTCCTCTGCTTCCCATTAGGAGCAGTTGGAATGTGAGGATCCAGGACTCTGAGGTCTGTTCATCCTCCTTTGTTCTGGCTGTGTCTGGGGTCAAGGACACTTTAATGGGATTTAGGGATAGAAGGTGCTAGAATTTCAGTTCATTCTAACAACTTCCAGAAAGTCAGATATACTGAATTTTTTTTTTTTTTTAAGAGAGAAGGACAGTGAGAGAGAGACAGAGAGAATCAATTTTTATTGAGTTTTTCACATGGCTTTCGTTGCTCCGACACTTAGTTGTGTACGTGGGTGCTGGGGTTTGAACCCGTGAACTTGCGCATGCCAGGCAAGCGCTGTAACCTCCGAGCCACCACTCCTGTCCCTATACTGAAATTTTTTTTGGTCATCTTCCTTTTTAGCATTAATTACAAAACCTATGAAATATAAAAGGATAGCAAACACAAAACTATAAAAAGTGAACATCCTCTTCACTTCCTACTCCTATTATTTAGGTTACTTCCAATTTTTCTCTAATACATGTCTAAGTAAAGTTGAGCTAGGATGTCCCAAGGGTGAATTGCTGTAAAGTTTATCTACATATTTGAAGTGTTGATGGGTTTTTCCAAGCAGCATTCAAAAGACTGCATCAGTTGGGTATGGGGGTGCACATTTGTGACTTCAGCAACTCAGGAGGCTGAGGCACGAGGATCATAAGTTCTAGGCCAGCCTGGGCAACTTAGTGAGATCCTGTCTCAAATTAAAAAATAAAATAAAATAAAAAGGGCTGGGGCTGTAGCTCAGTAGTAGAACATCCCTGAGTTTAATCCCCAGCCTCTTAAAAGAAAAAAAGATCCATGGGTGGGGCTGGAGCTGTGGCTCAGTGGTTACAGCACTTGCCCAGCATGCACGAGTACACGGGTTCAAACCCCAGCACCCAAGTACACAACTAAGTGTCAGAGCAATGAAAGTCATGTTAAAAAAATCAATAACAATTGATTCTCTCTCTGTGTCTTTTCTTTAAAAAAAAATCCATGGAAAAACTACCAATATAAAATGTTTGCAGCATTCAGGAGGCCTCCTTTCTTTTGCCAGTGGTACACAATATCCATTTTTAAACGTGCATTTCTCTGATACCTGGAGAACATAAATTTCATTTCTCAACTGCTGAGCATTTGAATTTCTTCTCTTGTGAATAGCCTGTTCTTACCTCTTGACCATTTGGCTATAAAGGTTTATCCTTTGATATGAAGGGGCTCTTTGGATTTTAGGGTTAGTACACATGTTGCACAAGTTGTCTGTCAATTGTCCTTTATCTTTGCCATAGTCTCTATCTCTCTAGAACTTTTGAATTTTTATGAGGTCAAATCTGTTTTCTCCCTTAGGGCTTCTAGAGTTTGCTTAGAAAGATTTGCTCCAGTGATATAAAAATATTTGATGCTGTTTTCTTCTAGGACCTCAGTCATTCTCTTTCAAGTGAAGCCAAATTGTCCTTCAGAAAGGATGTGCAATTTACATTCCATCAGCTGTAGAGTTCCCCCGCACCCTTGCCATCCCTGAGCATGGGCAATCTTTTAAAATCTTTGCTAATGATGAGTAATACGTACCTCATTGTTGTTTAAATTAGCATATCTTTAATTATGAGTGGAACCAGGATCTTTTCATATGGTTATTAGTTATTTGTATTTCCATCTCTGTGAATGTCTGGTCATATCCTTGCCCTGGTTTTATTCTGTTGGCCTGCCAGGCTTTATCTTTTTGATGAAGGGCTCTTTGTTTATGAAGGAAATGAACCCTGAGTCCTCACCTGTGTGGTGAATAATGCTCCCCCCCCCCAAGTTGTTCCTTATCTCTGTTGTCTGCCAGCTGCAAGTTGCTAACTGTGTGGCGGGATGAGGGAGGAGTGAGCCCTGACCACACACCACCGCCAGTCAGCCACTTCGCAGCTGCCAGGGCCTCTCCTGCTTCCTGTCCTGGCTGCTTACTCTATACAGGAGACCTCTCCTCCTCCTCCTCCTTCCCCTCTTCATCCTCTTCCTCCTTCTTTCTTCCTCTTCTTCTCTTTCTTCTTCTTCTTTAAGAGAGAGAAAGAGGGACAGTGAGAGAGAGAAAAAGAGCAAATCAGTTTTATTTAGTTTTTCACATGGCCTTCGCTGCTCCAACACTTCGTTGTGTACGTGGGGCTGGGGTTTGAACCCATATCCTCTTGCATGCCAGGCAGGCACCGTAACCCCTGAGCCACCACTCCAGCTTAGGAGTCCTCTTCTGATCACATAGAGGGCCAGATTTTTCACCTTCAATTTATTCCATCTATTTGTCTTTCACTTTAGAGAGTTCTTTATTCCTCATCATTTCTGAAACTGAGAACATCGCTTTGTGGTTTCTAGCCTGATTGGAGAATTTAAAGCTACAATTTTTTTTTTATCCATTTAGAGATTTGGGTTAAGATGGGAGAGTTGGAAAGAGTGCTCAAGCTGCCATCTTGATTCACTCTCTCTCTTGTTGATTTTTATGTAATCATATAACTGATTTCTCTTGTTTCTTGCAATTTTAAATTTGATTTTCTCCAAGCTTACAGCCTTAGAATCATGTCATCTGCAAATAACAATAATTTTACCAGGCATCTGATTCTCTAATGAGCTTGTATTTGTGAGTCACGTAAATGAGATGCCAAGGCAGGCATTTTTAAATTATAGAACAAAAAACTGGATGGGCGTAGCAGTGCACGCCTATAATACCAGTGACTAGGGAGGCTGAGACAGGAGGATCACAGGTTCAAAGCCAGACTCAGCAATTTAGCCAGGCCCTAAGAAACTTAGCAAGACCCTGTCTCAAAATAAAAAAAAAATTAAAAGGATGGGGATGTGGCTCAGTGGCTAAATGCCCCTGAGCTTAATTGCTGGTACGTGTGCGTACACACACAAACACACACACACAAAATTGACTTGTGGAAACTGCCAACAGGGAGGCCAGTGGGTGGGCTGAATGCCCAGAATGGTTGCTGCAAGACTGAGAGGTCACCAGGGGGCGCTCTTCACCGGAGAAGTAACAGCACTCTGTCCAGTTAAAAGTTTCCTCTCATGTGCTTTCTTGGCCATTCACTTACATTATGCCTAGGCCCACTTGGTCCTCCATATTGAAAGCTCCATGGTGCCCTCTTGTCCTTTTCTTGGGCTTTTTGTCCTTTTTTCTTTTTTTTTTTTTTTAAGAGAGAGGGACAGTAAGAGTGAGAAAGAATAAAATTTTATTTAGTTTTTCATATGACTTTCATTGTTCTGACACTTCGTCACTTCGTTGTGTATGTGGTGCTGGGGTTTAAACCCACGTGCTTGTACATGCCAGGCAAGCACCACAACAGATGAGCCACCATTGTCACTTTTTGTGACACTCAGTAGGACCAGTGTTTGTCAGGCCTAGCTGTGGGGAAGGCTGTCTCTCTGGCCCCTGTGTGGGACATGATCAGTGTTGGGAAGTGTGATGGTGTCACACAGGAAGTTCCCAGAGCCAGGCCAGGGAGCTCTCGCTCCAGAAAGCACCTGGAACAGGAAGTGATACATCTCACCAGACCCCATTGCCCCACCTGATCCAAAAGAGAAGGCAGAGTCAGCCAGAGAAGTTCAGATGGCAGGCCAGCCACTGAGATAGTAGTGGCATTCCCAGGCTGCTCCTTGGCCAGGGCGGGGAGGAGGCGGTTCTGTCTTTGCAAGCTGATGAGCTGAAGCAACTCAGCCCCAGAGGGTCCCGGGAGAAAGTCGGTGGAACTGTACATAGACTCTGAGGAACTGCGGAACAACTGGGCCTTCCGGAACTTTCTCTTCAAGGCACTGCCATTAATGTGGTTCAATTTTAATGACTTCCAGACTTTGTGTCTCTCCTATTCATGCTTCAAAGTGCTAGGAGACAATATCTGATTGTAGACTGAGCAAGCATCATGAGGAAGGTTTACACTGGCCTGGCTTCTGGGAAGGGAGGGACCCACGCAGCCTCTAGTTTTCATGGCTCCACCCTGGAACCAATAAAAAGGCCTCTGGAGATTTGCAGAGCTTATTGGAGGGAAGCAAAGTCCCCATGGAAGCCAGATGATAGAGAGGTAGTCCTTGAGAAGATGGAAGGTGGCTGCTGCCACCCCAACCAGACTGGCTGGAGAGGAGGCTCTGAGGCCCTGACAGGATCCCTATGTGTGTTCAGGAGACTGTGTTCGGGGCTCCTCTTAGACTCCTTTTCAACACATCCTTTTCTTGTGTTTATGAGGTGTAGCAAAAAATAATGGACCCATTTAATAGAAAAGAATAACAGCAAAAATGGTAGTTAGCATTTAGGAAGTGCTTCCTAGGTACAGGCATAGACTCATAATGTGTATATCACCATCCCCATTTTATAAATAAGGAGACTGAGGCACAGACAGTCCAATGACTTGCCTCCTCTGCACAGCCAGGAAGGGTGGAACCCAGATCTCTGTAACTCCAGGGTCTCACTATTGTTGGTCAGGCTGGCCTCAAACTCCTGGGCTCATGTGATCCTCCTGCCTCTCAGCCTCCCACGGGCAATAGGCATGCACTGGGGCACCTAAATACGATTCATAAATGTAAAATAACTTGTTATTATTGTATGTTGGTGCGACTGTTCTGTTTCATTATTGTTGCTGTGCCCACTGATAAAGTAAACTTTATCGTATGTATATGTAGGAAAGAAAAAGAGTATATATATATATATAGGTTACAGTATTATCCACAGTTTCAGGCATCCACAGAACATCTCGGAATTTACACCTGGTGAACAAGGGGGACAACTGTACTTAAGAATGTCTTCCACTGCTTTCATGCATTAGTTTGGTCAAGAAAATGGGCACTGTAGTGTCTGGTGCTCCCAGGTGACAGCAGCAATGTCTGAGTTGTTTTCCCCAGGCATAATAAAAAAGCTAAGGACTTTTGAACTTTCTTGTCCAAATTTGCAGGTGAGCCCTGGAAGGAGATGCTCTGCTGGGCTGTCCATTCAGACTGAGCTGTCTTGGACAGGATGCGTATGGAAAGGATGGAAATGACATGGGGTGTCTTTTAGATGCATACTGAGGAGTCAGACGTGGTCCTTGTCTCAAGTGGCTCATAGACCAGCGGGAAGGCAGACTCTAGCAAAATCAGCTTTACAATTAAGAAAGAAAAGCCATGAACAAAGCGCAACTCAAGCATGAAGAGGAAATACACAGAAGATATATCTGTCAACTATTTCCAATGCTGTATAACAAATGGTCCCATAAATTTGATGGCTTATTATTATAAGCATTTATTTCTGGCTCACATGTCTGCAGATTGCTTGAGGCAGCCCTGTTGATTCCAGCTGGGCCTGGCTAGATTGGCTCATGGGCACAAGTTGAGGACTGTCCTGTCTCTTTCACTCTTCTGAAACCAAGGGCTGCCCAGGGGAAGTGATGTCCATGGTAACTGCAGAGGTACAAGGGGACAAACTGTGCCAAGGCTTGGCCCCAGGTCATGTTTCCAAATATCTAATTGACCAAAGCAAGCCACAGAGCAGGGTCCAGAGGAAAGGGACCTGGAGGCAGCCTTTGGGGACTACCATTAAGCTGGATTTAGGAATTGAGTAGAAGCAGGCAGCCAGAGTTATTGACAGAAAATCTTCTTAAAAGGAATTGGGTGGGGGGGAAGGAGGGGGGGAAAAAAGGAATTGGGTGGGCAGAGGGGGCACTGGAGCAGTGGCTCAGCAGTTAGAGCACTTGCCTGGCATACGCAAGGACCCGGGTTCAAACTCCAGCTCCACATGCACAACCAAGTGACGGAAAAACAAAACCAGATGAAAAAAATAACTAAAATTGGTTCTCTTTCTCTCTCTTTCACGCACTGTCTCTTAAAAAAAAAAAAAAAAAAAGGAAGGTGGGGATGGGTGCAGGAGGAGGCATGGAGGCACATTCCTTCCACAGTGAGAGAGGAGGGAGCGAATATTTGCTAAATAATCCAAACCTTGGGGCTGGAGAGGTAGCTCAGCAGTTATGGCACTTGCCTGGCATTCGCGAGTACGCGGGTTCAAACACCAGCACCAAAGAAGTGTGGGAGCAACGAAAGCCATGTGAAAAAATAAATAAAAAAAAAAAGTTTCTTTTTCTCTCCTCTCTCTCACTGTCCCTCAATCTTAAAAAAATAAAAAAAAAAAATCCAAACCTCACAGAATACTTCATTTGACATTTGACATAGGCCTTGACACAGGTTGGACTTTTCCCAGTGAAGATGGGTTAGCACACTACCTTCGAAGAGGTGCATTTGGATAGTGGGGCAAGGAGCACAGGTTTTCCGTGACTCAGAGCCTCGTGAGTTGTTTCTTTGAACATATTATTCCCTAGACCACCACCCCAGTCATTCTCTCTTCTTTTTCTTTTTCCCTCCCTTTCTCCCTCTGACCCTCTCTTCCTTCTTTTCTTTTTTGTACTGGGGATTGAGCCCAAGGGTGCTCTACCACTGAGCTACATCCCCAGCCCTTCACACACCCCTTTTTAAGGATAGAGGGAAATCTGGCCTTTGTTTCTCCAACATTTAGTTGTGTATGTGGTATTGGGGTTTGAACCTGGGTCCTTGCACATGCCAGGCAAGCGCTGTAACCACTGAGCCACTGCTCTAGCCGTTCCCAGCCCTTTTTATTTTTCATTTTGAGATAGGACCTTGTAAATTTGCTGATGCTGGCCTTGAACTTGGCCCCTGCCTCAGACTCCCAAATCTCTGGGATTTTAGGCATGTGTCACTGCACCTGGCTGCTAGTCATTTTCTTTAATTACAAATTCTAAACCTTCCAACTCCATGTCACCAAATACAAGCCCAAGACATTGGTTTTGGTTTGCTTTGTTTTTGGGTACTGGGAATTGAACATAGTGGAGCTTAAACACTGAGCCACATACCAATCCCTTTTTATTTTTTATTTTGTGACAAGGTCTCATTAGATTGCTTGGGCCTGGCTAAATTGCTAAGGTTGGCTTTGAACTTGCAATCCTCCTGCCTCAGCCTCCTGAGCTGCAGGGAGTAGAGGTGTGCACCACCACACCTGGCCCAAGACTCAGTTTTTTTTTTAAATACTTTTTTTTAAAGAGAGAGAGAAAGATTCATCAATTTTATTTAGTTTTTCATGTTGCCCTCGTTGCTCTGATACTTCACTGTGTATGTGGTGCTGGGATTTGAACTTACATTCTTGCACATGCCAGGCAAGCACCATAACCACCAAGCCACTGCTCCAGCCCCTCAGGACTTTAGTTTTTAAGCAAGTAATCATATTGAAAGATACAGTGTTAGTTCTTTCTTTGTAAGTTTCATTGGGCATAATTCAGCCAATCTGAGAGCTCACCTATTCTGCTTCAGGGTTGTAGCAGAGCAACTGTGGCCAGATTGAACCTGGAGCCTTGCACATGCTAACCAAGCTCTCTACCACTGAGCCACATTCCCAGCCCCAGTAATTTCTGAAAATGGCTCTTTGATGTCAAAGTTGATGCAGCCTGTGGGGTGAATGAAAATGATGCAGGAAGGGCGGAAGCAGTGCCTCAGTGGTTGGAGTGCTTGCTGGCATGCGCAAGGACCTGGGTTCAAACCCTAGCACCACATATACAGCTAAGTGTCAGAGAAACAAAGGACAGATGAAAAAAATTGGTTTGTTCTTTCTCCCCCCCCCCCCCACTTTTTACAAAAAAGAAAAAAAAGAATGCAGGAGTGGGAGACACAGCCTAAAAGGACAGGCAGTAAGCAGGTAATCTACACACAGACCCGAGGCTAAACAATCCTGGGAACGAAGGTTAAAGACAGGATATTCACAATATTAACCTTGACAATGTAAAAATACAAACTCACAAAATTTGGGAGGGAAGGAGGTAGGAAGCGATGGTGAGCTCATTTCCTCGCCCTGAATCGCAGGTTGTTGAGGGATGCCACCTACAGTTAAAAGGACAAATCCAGTCACTAACTATTCTTTTTCCCTTTGACATCATCCTAGAAACATTAAAAGCAATGTAATTATTTGTGGCTTGGCAATTTCTTCAGTTTCATTTAGGTTACCTTTTGTTCTACTTAATTTAAATAGTCTTCCTAAAAGGAGCATATACTATATGAGACCACTTTTGTAAAAACTTGCAACCATCTGTGTGTCCTTTTCTCCGATGTTGCTTCCATTGATGTTCTCCATGTGGCAGCCATGATTATTTTGGAAGATAGTGGGTTTCTGGACCACTTAAAAATTTTGTTTTGGTATTGTTCAGTGTTGCTTGATTATAATGAACATGTACTATTTAATAATAGCACCCCCTCCCCCCTTTTTTTTTCCATGCTGGGGATTGAGCCCAGTGCTTTCTGCATATTAGACAAGTGCTCCACCACTGAGTTATACTCCTGGCCATTCCTAATTTTTTAGAAAAGGCTTTGATGGGCTGGGGATATAGCTCAATGTTAGAGCACTTGCCTAGCATGTGTGAAGCTCTGGGTTTAATCTCCAGTAATGCTTAAAGAGAGAGAGAGAGAGAGAGAGTTAGGGTTGACTGGGATGTAGCTCAGTGGTAGTTTGTCAAGAATGCACAAGATCCCCAGTTCCCCCTCAAATGGTAGCCATTGCTGTGGGGGGGTTACACACATGTAATTTCAGTTAGGTGGGAATCTGAGACAGGAAGTGTACCTGTTTGAGGCCAGCCTCTGCAATTTAGCAAGACCCTATCACAAAATAAAAAATTAAAAGGGCTGGAGATGTAGCTCAGTGGTAGAGTATCCCTGAGTTCAATCCTAGAACAACAACAACAAAAAGTTAAAAAAATTAGATTACATTTTTGGAGAGGTGAGGAAAATATTGCACTTCTTTCTAGGCCCCATTTCACCAGTACAAATTGCCTGCCCAGGACAAGACCTCAGGCAGAGGCAGAGCCTGCTCCATGGGATCCTTTCCAGGGGCTGCTCACAGCCTTCTCTGCAGGGTGAGAGGTACACTTCATCTCTCTGGTGACCCAGGGGTGGAGGAACTTGTTGACCAAGAAGCTGCTTCGAGATGTACTTTCAAGCTTAGGGAGTCAATGCTGTGGCAAGTGCGGAGGAAATGGTCTGGAGGCCTTGGAGTCAGGACTCCCTGGGAGAGCCGTGCATCTCCACTCTTTAGCCACTCTGCATCGGTCTTCTCATCTGAACACCCAAGATGTCATTCTTGCCGTGCCTTACTTTTAGGCTGCTGTGAGAGATGTGCCACGTGCAGTGTCTGATAGTCTGTGGTGGTCACTAAACATACTAAACTACCTTTTATCATCACAGGATTCAATTCTCAAAACACCTCTGCCAATCCCATTCACAGGCTTAAGAGGGACAGATGGCTCCATCTGGGTGGTTGAGTCCTAAGAGCCACTTCTATAGTCTCAGCTCCCTCTAGTGTCCACACTGGGACACAGCCACACATGACGGCTGATTGCAAACACTTGCATTGAGCACCCATTAACCAAACGAGATGAAAAAAGTATCAGTTTTAAAACATTCTTCCCAGTACCAAGCTTTTGGCATACAAATCAGTCTAAGGATTGGCGTATACCACCTTTGAAAGGATGACAGATTTGTGTAACAAATAATTGCTAAATATATTAACTGACATTTATTGAGCTCTTACTAGGTTCTGGGCAAATTCTAAGTGTTTGAATTGTGTAAGTTTGCTTCACCCTCAAAATGCCATGAAATGGAGGTGCTTATTGTTCCATTTTAGAGATGAGGACACAGGTACAGAGAAATTGTCACTGGGCTAACTCCTGGGGGAGGCAGAGGCTGCTCAGTAGGGAAAAAGATGAGAGGATAGGAAGAGAATGAAGAGGCGGGGGGATATGAGGTCTGGGGTGGTCCATAGGGACTCAGACTGGAGTTGAGATGTGAAGGAGAAGTGGGAGCATGGCTTGCTGTCCTGCTTGAGTAGCAAGGTGGAGACTGTGATGCCAGGGGGAGTATAGGATAAACAGCTGGGAGATATTTATGGAGCACCTACCATGTGCCAGGCACTGGGATATAGGATTCAAGTACACAAGCATTACCCCAGTCCTTGCAGACCCAATCCCTGTGGGGAAGGCAGATGTCAAAGACTGCTGATGAACGCTTGCTGTGGTACACAGATCTACAAAGGACAGGAAGAAGGCAGATGGGGTGGAGTAGAAATGAACCTGAGCTGAGGGACAGCTAAGGACAGAGGCTGAAAGTGAGGGTCACCACTGTGGAGGACTCGACAAGGACATCAGGGATAGACACTTGACTCAAAGAAGAAAAGATGGCAGAGAAGGAGGATGTACATAGGAAATGTTTGCCCTGAATGGTGGAATAGGAATAAAAGGTTTAAGCTGGCATGGTGGTGCATGCCTGTAATCCCAGCAGCTCAAGAGGTGGAGGCAGGAGGATCAAAAGTTCAAAACCAAACTCAGCAACTTAGCAAGATCCTGTCTCAAAATGAAAAATGAAAGGGGATGGGCATGTGGCTCAGCACCTCTTGGCTCAAATTCAATCCTCAGTACCCCAAAAATATAGAGGAGGAGGAAGAGGAGGAGAAAAGGTTTTTTTGGAGCCAAAGATGAGGATTTGGTGGGAAAAGGGAGTGATCAAAGGGCTCGTGTGTCAGAGAAGCATTGGACAGGATAGGCCCTGAAACTGGTCAGGACTCGGACAGGGCCAGAGAAGTTCAGAATCGTGTTGGGCAGAGGGAGTTTGCAGATGGGGTGTGGGTGGGAAGGGACAAGAATGGAGTGGAGCATGAATTCCTCTTCCAGGAAAGGAAGGAGACAGCTTGTGGTCTGAAGAGAAGCTGGGGTGAGGACAGGGCTGTTTTCAGTTTTAGGAAGGAGAGTGAGGGCTAGTGGAAAGAGCTCTTGCAGAGGGCCAGGCAGAAGGCCTGGGGCAGGGGTGGTGCGTCCTGTGCGGGAAGAGCAAATCGATGGCACAGGGGAAAACCCAGGTGAGGCAGAAGGATGAGGGGGTAGAGGTGGTGTTTGGGTGTTTATAGGGGAGAGGGGACACAATGGGGAGCAGGTAGAAGTGAGAACTGACCCTGCTTGGAATCGCTGGATGAGAGAGATATTGCAGTGTCTGACGAAGGTGAGGACAGGAGAGGAGAGGGGGGAAGGAGAGGAGAGGAGAGAGGAGAGGAGGGCTTGAGTGACCTAGTGAGCAAAAGATTGGGTTAGCTGGCACAGTGGAATTGCTGGATTTTCCTGAAGGGAAATGCCAAGGTGTGGTAGATCAGAGCAGGAGGTGGGTCCTGAGGGCATAATGGAAGCCACTAACCTAGTGTGCCCAGCTGAGGAGAGAGGAGTCAGGAAAGAATAGGCAAATCAAGAGAGACAAGGGACAAAATTCACTGTAGGGGCAATTGATAGGGTAAGGGTGTATACCAGAGCAGAAATGGGGGCCTGGGAAGTTAGTATCATGGGTGAGATGATTTTCTTTGGTACCAGGGATTTAACCCAGCGTGCTCTACCACTGAGCCACATCCTCAGCCCATTTTATTTTTTGAGACAGAGTCTAAGTTGCTTAAGGTCTTGCCAAATTGCTGAGGCTGGCCTTGAAGTTGCAATTCTCTTGCATCAGCCTCCCCAGTTGGTGGGATTTCAGGCATGCGCTACTGAGCCTGGAATGGGGTGAAACTTCTGAGTAAGATTTCAAAAGTCACCGTTAAGGACATGTGCTAGGTGTGCCTTAGAGAAGACCTCTGAAGGAAGTGAGGCTGTTCGCTGTGTACCTGCTGGACTAGGGGAGGTCAGGCAAGATGGGCAGAAAGTGAGGGGAGGATGGATCCAGGAAGGTCCAGGTAAGAGCAGATGGGGAGGAAGGGAAAGGGCCTCTGGCAGAGGAAGGAAGAAGGCAGAAGGCACCCAGTTTCAAAGGAATAGAAGCTTCATACCAATTCACTGTACCTGAGGCAGAAGAAAAACACCAAGTACAGATACCACTTTATTGTGCTGCTTTTAATTACGAAAGATGTAAAATAATGCATTATAAAACTCGGAAGCTACTTTATACAAATTCCAATCTTTAAATATTGTTTAATAAAGGGCCCTGGGATCCAGGACACTGGCAGGAAGTCTGATTAGCTGCTGTGATGGTCCCATCCATGAAGAAATGGAGAAGCGCTGGGAACCACCTGTGCATAAACCAAAGGAGCCACGGAGGCTCAGAACCAAAAATGTCTTCAAATACACACATGGACTTGAATACACAATATTACAGCTCAGGTAATATACAGTAGACTTAGGAGAAAGGAAACAGGACAAAGAGAAATGATGCTGATCTTGACATGACCAAGAAAAACTTCTCCTAGCACCCTATATCCTAAAAACCACAACCACACAGAAAGAAAAAAATGGAAACAGATAGGTTTAGTATTATGATGTTTAACTGCTAGTAAACAAGTAGTACAATTGATGTCTTGTGGCAAAACTAAATATTCAAAAACAGTTTTGTATTTTTTTTCCTGAAGTCTATAGCCATTTCCAATGCTAAGGACCAAGACTGGCTTGTTACTAAGGCAGCAGTGTGCGCAGGCAACGCTGTCCCTGGTGTGCCCAACATCATCTAGGCAAGACGGGCAGTGCAATGCCCAGAACCTTTGCACAAGGAAAGATCAGACCGACCGAGCTAAGGGCAGACTTAGGGCAGATTTAATTCAGTGCTAATCTACGCTGTCCTCATTACCAACTTCCCCTGGGTGTCTATATTTCCATGGTCACCTGGAGAATGTCCCAGGCGCGGTGCAACATCCCAGAGATGGTACAATTTATCCTGTGGGTCTCGGGGTCTCCTGTTGCAAGGTCTCCTGTTGTGCAGAGTGAACTGGGACCCTGATGCCATGATCCCCGTGGGTAAGGCACTATGCAAAGCGTGCATTATGTTGGGACCCCTTTCTCCAAATAACACACTGTTATAACAACAGCACCGCTCTCTGCCTGAAAGGCAAGATCTGATTTGGGGGTCTCTGATGTAGGAGCTAGCTTCTGTTGGCACACTGGGCTTTTAGGTAGCTTTACAACTGGAAGGCCCTTTTATTTTAACAAAAAGTTACCCCCACTCTTAGATCTGCATAAAGGGATCCGAAAGTTTAATTGGGAATAAAGACTTGCCAGGGGAGGCCATGAGCCCCTTCCTGAAGTGCAAATCAGGCAAGAAGGACCCAGGTTGACTTCCTAATTTAATAGCAGATTCAGGGCAAGTGGGAGAGCAGGAATTCTTGGGTTTCAGAGAAAGGTGGAGTGAAGGCACCATCAGGTTGTTTGAAAGATCAGAGATAAGGGACAAAGGCAAAGTCTGGAGAGGCTACCCAGCCAGGGTCCCGTACCAAACTCCTCTTGCCATAGGCACAAAGGTGTCAGATTCAGACCCTCTTGGGCAGCCTCACTTCTCTGGGTGGGAGCAGTCCAAGCAAAGGTTCTAGCACCTCATCCCTCCTTCAGGGTTCTCCTATTCCCCATTCTGTCTTCTCATTGCCTAGCTCCTTCCCGTGTTCTGTAAGCATTATCAGAATTCCCATTCAGGGGCTAAGTTAGAGGAGGCAGGGGGAAATCTGATGAAACTATTTTATGATAAGGCATTAAGGAATAATGATAGTTCCATGAATCAAGCCTTCAAAGCCATGTTTAAAACCATTTACAGCAAATCATGGATCTGAGGGGGCAAGATCTTTTGTGGAGGCCTAGTGGGGATCACTCTGGTGCCAGCACTTGGGGGCCTCCATTTGCTCAGCCACTCTGAATGCACATAGAAGACAATTGCCACCTAACTGCTGTGGAGAATGACCCTGAGTCTAGTGGTGGAATTGGTCACCTAGTGTTAAGAGTATATTAAAGTGCATGCTTACCTTAAGCATGGGCACAAGCATTGGAACAGCTAAAGCTCTAAGATTTGGAAAGGAATGGGGATAGCTACAGATTAGACTGCCTTGCAGTACAGCAGATCCACCCAGCCATTCATTCATTCATGCACACATACACACACGTGTGTATTCAACATAGTTAGAAGGTACTTATTTTGTGCCAGGCACTTGTTGGGTATTAGGGATTCAATGAGGAATAAGGCACAGTCCCTGCCCTCTAGGAGCTTATGGTCTAAACCCTCAGAGAAGCTGCTCTGGGGAGGACAGGGAAGTCAGTTGCTGGGTGGGCGACAGAACCCCCATCTGCTCCCTCCAACTGGTGTGTAGGGAGAACCGTGCTTGTCTGCAGTTTGTCTGGAGAACATCCTGCGTCTGAGATACCTACAGTCCTCTCTATTTCTTCCCCAGCCTCCAGGAAGGAGCACTGTTCTACTCAGGCTAATCCATTACTAGGAACCATTTTTCAGTGACTGAATAAAACAGTCTTCCTTTTCCCCTCCTAACCGTAAGGAAAAGGTGTATTGAAGCAGCAGAAAAGAGATTACAAACTGGGAGAAAAACTAGCATTCAGTTTGCTGAACTCAAGTCTATCCTTGGACTTGGTTAAACTTCTTCATATTACAATCAAGGCATCTGAGAGAGCCACTGCTCTTGCCTAAGCCCTGGAACGTCCTCCAGCTGGAGGACACCTTGCCTTAAACAGCCAGATCAGAAAGGGCATTGTGGGGCTCTGGTACCGTTGCACGATGCTGAGCCAATGCTGTGGGCCCACGGCCCATGCCTCTTCCCATGTCTTCAGGCCATGTCCTGTCTTCAGTGTTGATTGAGATTAGTGGTTCTGAGCACTACACAATACTACTGAGGCCTCCCATTCATGATATTTTCTACTTTTACATACTGACTGACTAAATGGCCAATTAAAATGGAGAGATCATGGGATAAGATTTTCAGTTCACTGGAAGCGCCAAAGCAGTTTGCCTGCAGCTGCACAATTTAAGCCACAGGCCTGAGAGGAAGGAAATAGCTCTGTGTCTAGGAAAAGACACGGAGTCTGAGACTGGACCTCAGTTGAAAGCGTGGAGCCATGGGGTTGGTTCCTTCCATGTTGAGATAACTGAAGTCCAGGGGTGTTCACTGGCTCCATTCTATTCTGCTCTGTTTTGGCTGTTTCAGGAACTTTCCTATTCCATTGCCTTTTGCTCACAGCCGGTCAGCTCGAAATGTCTCTTCCACAGAGGGGTCCAAAAGGCCCATGCTGGAGTCACTCAACATATTGAGTCCGTCCAGGCTCAGGGGTTCAATCTGGAGCTCCTCTTCCAGTGGAAACGGAGTGTCCACATTCAGGCTGACCTCAGGCATGCCTGCCAGCGCACTGCTGAGGTCTTTGAATAGGCTGCTGCTTGAATCTTCTGAAAGGAACAGCAAGAGGGAAAACAGAGCTTATTAGGAGGCATAAGGGTCCCAAGCTACTAAGAGAAAAACTGATGTCATACTCTAAAATGTTATCCTGGAGGCTGGAGTAGTGGCTCAGCAGTTAGCTTGCCTGGCATGCACAAGGACATGGATTTGAATCTCAGGACCACGTACACAAAAAAGTGTCAGAGCGATGAAAGCCATTTGTAAAACTAAAAAAAAAAAAATTTGATTTTTTTCTCTCTTTCACTGTCCTTCTCTCTTAAAAAAAAATGTTATCCTGCCATCATCTCAGCCAGGGTAGTAAGTACCCATGTCCACACCATTCACAGGACCGCGCCACTTGCTCTGGAATCAATATTCTTTTTTTTTTTTTCTTTTTGGTACTGGGGATTGAACCCAGGGGTGCTCTACTACTGAGCTAAATCCCCAGCCCTTCATATTTTATTTTGAGACAAGGCCTCACTAAGTTGCACAAATTGGCTTCAAACTTGCAATCCTACTGCCTCATTCTCCTGAGTTGCTGGAATTACAGGTGTCTGCTAGTGAACCCAGTTTGGAATCAATATTCCCATAATTTTAAAACTGGCAATTTTTGCAGGCTTTCTTTCAACGGCTGTCACTCACTTGAGACTACATATTTCAGAAAAGTTTGGATTAGCAGGCCCTTTCCCTAAGACCTCACAATCTCTGGGGATGAACACCTGCATCTCAAAAAGGAAAGCTGAGCCAGGGGACTTCTGCTTTTTGCTTTATCTAATGTTATGTGGTTTAAACTATCTGTAAAAGCCCAACAAAATGAAATCAGCAAAAAAACTGAGGGGTGGCCCACACTCACCTGTCAGGATGGTGTTCGGGAAGTTCCCGCAGTTGGAATATATATTAGGTCTCAAATGAAATGAGTCCTGTTGTTCTCGATGACCTTGTTGCACCATGGGGACCTGGAAGCATCAAAGGTCACATTGAGGAAATATCTTTGCTTCTCAGAGTGAGGGAACAGTGTGACAAGCTCCCAGAAGAGAGCCAGGCCTGCAAACTGATCCATAATCATTTCTAGAATCCCAGAGTGCTCTGCTGTCATGCTAAGGGAGGCAGACTATTCTTGTCAGGCAGGCAGACCCTGATGGAGTCTCACATCCCTGAGACTCACACTGTGGGTGACTTATCCCTATCCATAACTGCCCAGACCACTACATGATCCCAAGAGATACCACTGGTTATAGTTTCTGCAATCCCTCTGGGTCTCAGACATCCCTTCTCTTCAGCTTCACTGAGGCTTTTGCAAACTACCACTGGTGCGAATCCTTCAAAGGTTTCATCTGTAACGGACTCTTTATCTCTGTGGTTTCTGGGAAAATGAGAAAATGGAAGCCTTTGTCTTCTATATACAGAGGGAGGGACCTTAGGCCATTACCTTTTCACAATAAGCCTCTGTTTCACTGAGGCTGATTAAGACTAGGGCCTATTTTGGTTACCTGTGCTGAAATTAATTTTCCAAACCATTTATAAAAATGTTTCAAAAGGGGGCTGGAGGGCTGGAGCGGTGGCTCAGCGGTTTCAGCGCTTGCTTGGCAAGCACAAGGAACCAGATTCAAACCCCAGCACCACGTACACAACTGAGTGTTAGAGCAACGAAAGCCATGTGAAAAACCAAATCTCTCTTTCTCTCTCTCACTGTCCCTCTCTCTTTAAAAAAAAAAAGGGGGGGTGCTGGAGGGGTTGGGGATTTAGCTCAGTGGTAGAGCGCTTGCTTAGCATGCACAAGGCCCTGAGTTCAGTCCTCAGCCCTGAAAAAAAAAAAAGAAAAAAAAGGGTGGGGCTGGAGCAGTGGCTCAGAAGTTACGGCGTTTGCCTGGCATGCGCGAGGACGCGAGTTTGATCCCCAGCACCATATACAGAACAAAGTACTGGAACAATGAAAGTCATATGAAAAACTAAAAATAAAGTTGATTCTCTCTTAAAAAAAAAAAGTCTCAAAAGGAATTTCCATTATTTCAGGTTGATTCTCACCTAGACTGAAATTGACTTAGAAAACAGGGAGGAAGGGTTGGGGTATAAAGCGGTGGTAGAGTACTTGCTTGGCCCTGGAGTCCAATCCCCAGAACTATTAAAACAAACACAAACCCCAACTAGGAAGGCAAGGACTACTGGTTCTTCCCACAGCTTCGCCATGGCCTACTTAGGAGACAGGAGATAGCTATCTTTGTTTTATTATTATTAAGTTCTGGAAATTGCTTACTCCTTAATCCATCCTGGAACCTGATCCATATTTACTGAAAACTATAAAATCTAGGGATATTAAAAATGATCATTGATGGGCTAGAGCGGTGGCTCCGCAGTTTTGGTGCTTGACTTGCATGCGCAGGGGTGCGCGTTCAAACGCCAGTACCATGTATATAATGAAGTGTCTGAGCAACGAAAGCCAAATGAAAAAAAACTAAATAAAATTTGTTCTCTCTTTCTCTCTCTCCCTCTCACTCTCTCTCTTTTAAAGATCATTGAGAGGGAGAAACAAAAAGCAAAAGAAAGTGGCTGAATGAAAACATCTTACAGAAGGAACTGCCCTGGCCCCATCACTGGTTGAATATGCCTTGGTGGCTGCTCACTGTGCTACGTGTCCCAATCAGGCCTGTAGGATCATCATTGCACTACTTTCTAACTTTTGGAATTGGTGCCAGATGCTGCCCCTCCCTGTGCCTCAGTTTCTTCAACATGAGGGGACTGATCAGTTGCTGTGGTCCTTTCTAATATTAATGATTCTTTTCTTTAAAAAAGAGGAGAGAGAGGGAGAGAGAAAGAGAGAGAGACAGAGAATCAATTTGTATTGAGTTGTTCACATGGCTTTTGTTGCTCTGACACTTAGTTGTGTACATGGGTGCTGGGGTTTGAACCCATGTACTTGTGCATGCTGGATAAGCGCCATAACTGCTGAGCCATGGCTCCAGCCCCTAGTATTAATGATTCTATAACTCTGTGACTAGAGTTTCACCAAAAGTCTCTGGCACCGGTTCAAGCAGTTCCTCTGCTGAGTGCTGACACTGAACAAGCAGCAAGCACCAGCATTCTAGGGTAAGGGAAGGTTCCAAGCTCTTCTAGCCACAGAATATATCTGAAACCAGAGAAGGTGAGTACCTAGTCTATTTGGTTGTGGGGTCTACAGATTGAACAGTTTATGCACTAAGGAAGGGAAAGGCAGTGGGCAATCACATACCTGTTGAGGAAAGGCTGAGCCTGGCCTCATAGACTGCTGGTCAAAGCCCACATCTGGGAAGAAGTTGGTCAAAGATGAGCCCTTGAAGGAATAAGGAGGTAACCATTTAGCTTGGAACTCTGAGTGAAATAAACATTCCCTCCTCACCAGTGTTCCCACTAGTACTTACCTGGGACGTGAGAAGCTGGAAATCTGACTGTGGCAGGGATGAGGCTGCCTGGGGCTGCTGGACAGGGGGCTCCTGGGTGCGGGGTTGCTGTAGGAGAGACTGGGTGAGCTCCTGGGGTGTGGGGTAAGGCGGTGGCGGGGACACTTGAGCTTGAGCTTCTGTGGGCAGGAAGGAAAGTGGGCTTCGCTCTGAGGACACCATCTATAAAACACACAGATCAACAACGTCACTAATTAGCTTCTGAGTTTCTAGTAGTAAATCCTTCAGGATCAGGAAATGTCAAAGTGAGAGAAAATTCTGATATTTTCCTCACTATAGCATTCTATGTCCTGTTATGAAAGGCCCGTTTTTGACCCATCAAGTACAACTCAACATCAATTTTTTTTGAGGTACTAGGGTCTGAAGTTGTGGCCTCACATATGACAAGCAAGCAGTGTACCACTGAGCCCTGCAAAATTTGCTTCTTTTTTTTTTTTTTTAAGAGAGAGGGACAATGAAAGAGACAGAGAAAGAGAGAAACAACTTTATCTAGTTTTTCACATGGCCTTCCTTGCTCCAACACTTAGTTGTGTACGTGGTGCTGGGATTTGAACCCGGGTCCTTGTGCTTGCCAGGCAAGTGCTTAAACAGCTGAGCCACCACTCCAGCCCCCAAACTTGCTTCTCTACATTACTTATTCAATGACATTTCTAAAAAAATTTAAAAAACAAGAAAGAATACAGCTGCTTTAACCAACAATTTCTCTTCGCTTTCTCAGTGAGAATTGTGTTTTGTTTTTAAAACTATGACTTCTGGTTAAAGATGGAAGACTGAAAAAGATATTTAGCTGAGCTGTCTTCCAAATGCCTACTAAAACAGAACTAAACAATAATCAACAATGTTAAAACAATAATAAACAACACTAAAATGATCAATAACACAGAAGAAAATGGCAAGAAAATCTGGAAAACAGTAGAGTGAGAGAGTTAGATACCAAGTTGGCAGTGGGGAAAAACAAGTGGTCTGACTTACATCACCCAATTCCTGAACAGCTCTGGAGCTGTAACTGCTGAGCCACTCCTCTACCCCTGCAATATTTTTGATATATCTCTATAAAAAAAATTTTTGGCAGTACTAGGGATTGAATCCAAGGGCATTCTACCACTGAGCTACATCCCAACCCTTTTTATTTTTTATATTGAGGCAGGGTCTCACTCAGTTGCCAAGGCTGGCCTTGAACTTGTGATACTCCTGTCTTAGCCTGCTGAGTCAATGGGATTAAAGGCATGTACCACTGCATCTGGCACTATATACATATTTTTAAAGAAGGGATATGGATAAAACAAGATAACAATATTGATAATTACTGAGGCTGGATGATGGGTATAGGAGCATTCATTATATTTTCATTAAGTTCTCTACTTTCATGCAATTTGGAAAAATTCTATCATAAAGATTAAAAGAAATTGGAACAGGGGCTGGAGTGGCGGCTCAGCAGTTACGGTGCTTGCCTTGCAAGTGCGAGTATGCAGGTTCAAACCCTAGCACCACGTACACAATGAAGTGTCCGAGCAACCAAAGTCCATAAATAAAATTGATTCTTTCTTTCTCTCTCTCTCTCCATCCCTCCCTCTCTCTTTTTCTCACTGTCCCTCTTTAAAAAAAAAAGAAAGAAATTGGAACAAGACTATCACTAAAAACCTTAACGACATAAAAGATGATGTTGCATTCGTAGAACAGGTTATTATGCTATAAAAAAGGGAACATTCAAAGAACAAAAAAGAACTCTTGGAAATTTAAAATTGAAAGCAGAAATGAAAAGCTCAATAGAAGGATTAAGAAATTCTTCCAGAAAGCAGAGCAAACAAAAATGTAAACAAAAAAAATATGCACTATTCATATTACAGGAGTTCTAGACAGTGAGAACAGAAAAGTAAAGGGAATGCAGAACTAAAGAAAATTTCCCAGAAATTAAGGATATATATTTTCTAGGCTAAAGCAACCAATCTAAGGCCCAGGGTCATCCATGCCACATTATCTTGAAGTTTTAGAGCACCGAGGATAAAAAGAAGACCCTACCTGCCACCAGGGGAGAAAAAGGAAATTTCACTCAAAGTATCAAGATTCAAGAGTGGCATCACTGATTTTCAGTAGCAACTCTAAAGATTAAAAGCAAAATTCCAGAGGAGCCAAGCGTGGTGGTGGCACGTCTATAATCCCAGCGACTCCGGAAGTTGAGACAGGAGTACCACAAGTTCAAAGCCAGCCTCAGCAACTTGGTGAGGCCCTGAGCAATTTAGTGAGACCCTGTCTCAAAATTAAAATGTAAAAAAGGGATGGGGATATTGTTCAGTAGTTAAATGTCCCTGGGTTCTATCTCTGCACACACACACACACACACAAAAAAAAAAAAAATCCAGGGGAAAATTATTTAAAATTTAGAATTCAATATCCAGCTAAATTTTTAAGTAAACAGTAGGCAGCATAAAGACATTTTAAAGTCATGCAAAGTCACATGCACTCTTTCTTATGAAGCTAACAGAGGATTTGTTTTTAAATGTGTTGAGAGGAGATCCACTCAACTTCAACAGTTTGGGACTGAATTAGTAACAGAAAACCAGACTAACAAAAATAACAAGTAAGGTATTTATTAATGCCTAAAGGAAAAGGAAATGTTCATTTTATTTCATAGTACACTATACGGTTCAATTCTGACTACATTAGATACATTAAACACTGAGTTTTATTCTAACCAAAGTTATAGTAAATGAGGAGGGAGAGCAGTATCTGTATGGGGGAGATGGAGGTTTCAGGAGAGTTGAAAGAGATCTAAATCCTAATCTTCAATGGTAGGATCTCTTTGGATAATGCCTACCACCAAAAATTTAGAACACAAAAAGCATGAGATAACACAGCTATATATCAAAGAGATTAGTAAATATAGTTGAAAGTAGCCATTTTAAGCAGCCATCTCTAAGCAGTGAAAACTAGGGTAATGGGAGAGGAGAGGACGGCTGTTATTTCATAACAAGTTCTTTAGAACTATCTGTCTTTTAAACAACATCACTTTTTAAAAATCTAAATATTAATCAAATGAAAAGAGTAAGAAGAATACCTTTATATCCCAGAAAATAATCTTGCAAAATAAAACTAAGGGCAGCCCAATAAGATGGAAAGAATCTTCAAAAAACAATTACGAAATGGCCTCTTGCCCTCCCTGAAAACGGATTACTCATGTAGTCAAGGTCCCACAGTCAATACAGAATGACTAATACGATCTGCTAACTTCTTTCCCTGTGTTCTGTCGATTCCTCCTTGCTAAACAATTACTCATTTACAGTGAAGTGGTAAGTAGTTAACGATGTTGTAATGTATCTAAGGTGTGACCAATAGGTTAAAAAGATATTCTTTGATGATTATGTTAAGGAGAACTACCCTAAGAGTTCAGAATGAAAACAAAGTCAAGTTAAAATGTGATGTTCCAGTTTCCGTATTTCTATAACAGGTTATAACTTCAAAATGTGCCTCTTTCTAAATAGACTTCTTTTATTCCTTTTATAGAGCTATAGTCCTCACTACATCTAGTATTTCATGAACAATAAAAGTATTGTTTCTCAAATCTGTAGTTGTAATTAGGGAAGAGATCTAATCCGATATCAAAGCTTCAGGAAGCTATTAAGTGTTTTTATTGGCTTTCCCTTGTGGCTTAATTTATTTATACGGTCAACAACTGATTTTCCATACCAATTTTGAAATCCTAACCTGATTTCCCTTACTGTCTCAGACATATCTAGATTGCATTCTCTATACCCTACCCCTTTCTGTAACACCAAGTTCATGAGTTAGGGACTGCAAATTGTTCAATATTTAAGAGTAATCAACAGAGCAAATCTGCTATTAGATGATCATTAATGCTTTCTGAATTATTCACACTCTGTTTTCTCTCATTTTTATCTTACGTAAGATAGATGTGTGCATTTGAGAGCTCACAGATGCCTGATATAATAATGAACTAATCCAAAATAGCCTGGAGAAAGAAAGCAGCTCTTAGATGCTTCCACCTGTTGCACTGTAGTTTGTCTGCATGTCTGTTTTTACCTGGGAGGCAGGATATGGGTTCAGTGGGCTGGTTGAAGAGAGTTGTCTGCTGAAACTTTGATGTGCTTCAGGACCAGGAGAAAGCGTGAGAGGGCTGACAGGGGGCTGCCTGCGCCGAGAGGGGCCACTCAGGTTTGTGGTGGAAAGAGATGGGTTGCTAAGGGAAAATAGTCGGAGTGAAGGGTGAAGAGCAGATGCACTGGCAACAGATGTCTGTGGGTGGCTATTTAGGGAAGAGGAAAGTGCAATCTTATTGAGCGTGGCTTGGATGGAGGGGTTACTCCGAGAACTCTGGAGACCTGGAAAATAACAAATTCACAAGTTACTTGCTATAATTTCAGACCAAATCTTTAGTTTTCTAAAGATTAAAGTTTACTTCCTATCATTATCTAAATGCAATGATGATTTTTGTAAGTGAACACATTATCCTACTAGAAATGTCTCAGATATACCAATGGCAAGGAAAAGATGCATCCATACTAAAAGAAATGATGCCAAGCACCTACTATGAGCAAGAAGAGAATTAGTGTTTCCAAATATGAATGAGACTGTGCAAACAACCAGTGGGAGAGCAAGACCTGGTAAGCAGAGGGTATCAGAGGTGAAGGTTCAGTGTGCTCATCTACAATCCAGGGGTTGAAACCTAGGGCTATACAACAAATTGTTTAGTCCATAAACGCCTCTGTCCTGGACACACTGCCTGGATCGGCTGCTTTTGGAGAATATCATTTCACTGAAAGTTGTGGCTCTTAGGAAGCATTTAAATACCCTCAACATACCAGGGAGTCATAGGAAGGGAAACTCCCCCCTATATCCATTCCAAGGGTCCCCCTTTGTTTTTCAGGCTCCTGGGAAATTGTTCATCACATTCTATTCCAACTCACGAAAAAAAAGGTTTTGCTGGTCCCTTGTTTATTTGGGGGAGAGAGGCAAATCTTAGCATGAGCAAGGCAGTTTAGGAAAGGTATTCCATAGCACACACTGTTAGTGCATGAGGTCCACAAAGCTGCAGACCCTGACCTATGTCCTTCTAGATCCTTAACAATGGGCATGGGCCTGGCCTGGAGCAGCTTCACCCCATGAATGAAAGCTGGTGCTGCTGCTGCTGCATATATCTCAACTGGCAATATCCATGTTTTAAACTTTGGTCCATCATTCTTGTGCCAGCATGTGAGATAAATGGAACTGTGTGTTGTTTTGTGTTTGATAAAAATGAAGCTATACAAATGCAGAAATGACAAACTCAGGTATTTTAGCTTGCAAAATTATTTTTTAAAGGTAGGAAGACATTTATAATAAAATCCTAAACATTATCCCACACTCAACAACACATGAAAAGGCCACAGTTTGGGTTAGTTCAGGTAACAATTGAAGATCTGAATTTAGATTTAAAAGAAATCATTTAGAAAGAAAGCTGAAACATCTTTGAAAAATACATGTACCATGCATTTTTTTTAAAAATTTGATAGACATGGTCTTACAATTAGGAGGGGTGCATCATCAAACTATCAAGAACAGCAGTGTAATGTCAGAACAAGCCAATACTGGTACCAGACCATGGTTCCCCCTTTGGGTTCCCCATGGTTCCATCTTTCACTTTACTTAAGCCCCAAGTTAACTGGACTTCTCGTGGAAGTCAGAGGTTCCCCTCGGATTAGATTCACTCATACTACCTCCCTCTAGTCACCTTGATGTCCTTCCTATTCTCTTCCCTCCTCCCAACGCCCCTCCTTACGTCTCCCAGGAATCTTAGCACAGTTCCCCATGATCATGTAAGAATTCATATATGTTGAGGTAATTGTTAGGTTAGTCATCTAACAATGTTTCCGCTTGTATTCTAGCTTCCACAAATGAGAGAAAACATTTGGCCCTTGAGTCTCTGAGTTTAGGATACTTCACTTAGCAAAATTTTTTCCATCTCCATCCATTTGGCTGCAAATGCCATAATATCATTTTCTCTAATAGCCGAGTAGTATTCCATTGTATATATGTACCACAGTTTTTGAATCCACTCATCGAGTGAGGGGCATCTGGGTTGGTTCCATAATTTAGCTATAGTAAATTGGGCTGCTATAAACATTGATGAAGCTGTATCTCTATAGTAAGCCAATTCTAACTCTTTGGGGAAGATACCCAGTAGTGAGCTAGCTGGGTCAAAAGATAGTTCCAGCCCTAAGTTTTTGAGGAGTCTCCAAACTGCTTTGCAGAGTGGCTGTACCAGTTTGCAGTCCAAGCAGCAATGTAACAGTGTTCCTCTTTTCCCACAGCCCTTCTAGCACCTGTCATTGTTTGTATTCTTCATTTTTGCCACTCTGACCGGAGTGAAGTGAAATCTCAGTGAAGTTTTGATTTGCATTTCTCTTATTGTTAGTGATGTAGAGCATTTTCTCATATGATTATGGGCTTTTTGGACTTGCTCTGTTGAGAAACTTCTTTTTAGTTCCATAGCCCATTTATTAATTGGGTTATTAGTAGTTTGAGTATTTAATTTTTTGAGTTCTTTGTATATTCTGAATATTAGCCCTCTGTCCGAGGTGTAGCAGGCAAAAATTTTCTCCCATTCTGTAGGTTCTCTCTTGAGATTCTTGACTAAGTCCTTAGCTGTGTAAAAGCTTTTTAGTTTAATTGCATCCCATGCATTTATTCTTGATTTTACTGCTTGTGCCATGGGAGTCCTGTTAAGGAAGGCTGTGCCAACCCCCAGGTCATGTAATGTCCATCCTACTTCTTTTTCAAGCAATTGTAGAGTTACTGGTTTAATATCCAGATCCTTGAACCATTTTGATTTAATTTTTGTGCAGGGTAAAAGGTAAGGATCCAATTTCAGTTGTCTACATATGGCTGTCCAATTTGTCCAACACCATTTGTGAACAGGCTATCATTCTTCCACACTATGTTTTTGCCCCCTTTATCAAATATCAGATAGTTAAAGGTATGAGGGTTCGTCTCAGAGTCCTCTATTCCATTCCATTGGTCTCCCATTCTGTTTTGGTACCAATATCATGCTGTTTTTGTCACTATAGCCTTGTAGTATAATTTCAGGTCAGGAATTGAGATGCCTCCTGCCTCCTCCTTCTTGCTGAGTAATGTTT
>PVKS010025261.1:0-30037 GCA_004027875.1 Aplodontia rufa
AGACAAGAATTGGTTTTCAAACTTTCCTCAAGCTTGCAAAAAAGGATCCTTATGAAAAGTGTTTTATTGCTGTATCATGTAGAAATTATTTTTAGGAGGAAGAAATATTGAGGAAAAATTTTCAAATTTAAGCTCAACTCTTCCTAATCATCAATCTGAGAATTTAGCTGCTCAATACAAACAGTATAGGCCACCTGAAAAGCAAACAAAATAACTGCAACTGCTTAAGGAGTGTTTGAAGTTACAGATTAAGCCAGTGGGAAATTAGCCAGATTGCTGTTATAGCTGAAAAGTGCCGGAAGGCCCTGGAAACTAGTGTAATTATGCAAGCTTTGTGAGCCTTGAAAATTTCGTGATTGTAATGTGCGCTCTCAGCCTTCACAAAGTTCTCCACCGATCCGCATTCTTTAAACTGCTCTCTGGACCAAAGCTGAACTATAAATTAGGAGAGAAAAAACAAGTGTGACAGCAGACCCTTCCTTTCTAACAGAAATTTCTCTATCTGTTGTGTTCCTGAAAGATGCTGGGGTGGACATGTACTTCATCCTCTGGTGACCTGCCTGGCTTAGGAAAGGTGGAGAAGTGCCCCTTCAATGAGGCTTTTCGTACAGGGCAGGCACACACACAGCTGTGTCTAATTTTGCTGGGACACTCAGTTATATAAGAGGCCAGCTGGGTGTAGACAGGGCACTCATCCTAATCTGGTAGAATTTCAGAGCAGGGTTCTTGGGCATAAAAGAGGTATATTCCCATGATGATCTGATAATCACCCTCTTGTAACTGAATGCTGAACTCAGACCTGGCTCATAGGTAGAGTGAACTGAGAAAAAGAGAGAGCTAGCGCAGTGTGGACATGGAACTTTATTTAAGAAGTGAACTAACGAAGGGAAGGGTATGAAGGAAGATAGATAATCAAAATACCTTTGTATTCATTAAAGGACAAAATAGTAAGTGAAGGAGAAAGGATGATTCCCAGAAGGAGGACTTTCATTCCTAGTTGAAGTTTCTCCTTTGGAGGGAGGGGAACAGGAATCCAGGAAGGCAACTCAGCTAAGGATGGGTGTATTCCATCAAACTCAAGAAGTAAAATCTGTCTTATGTGTGACCTTTGATTCTTCTGCAGATTCCTTGCCAAAGATAGCATTTCAGACAAGGAGCATCTGGTTTGGTATATCTGACAAAATATCATGTAGGGCCATTGCCTTAAAATTTGAGGGGCAGAGATCACATTAAGAATTTGGTGAGAAGTATTAATTCTCCACGCCCCCCGTACATAGTTCCCCGTGCACACAAAATTCATTATTTAGGAGGTACAGAGACCCCCTGACACTCTGCAAAGGCACATGAACCCAAGAGCACTAGATTAATAATCCCTGATGTAGCAGTTGATGACATGTAATTTCTTATAACATTTTTTCCTAGGAATTGAAAGTTTCTCAAATCTCCAGCTTCCCTATTTTGATTCTTTAGGAAGAAAGGGTAGACTATTTTTCACAGCTGGAGACACCAAGGCAAAGAGAAGTCCAACGTTGATGAAAGTTACTTGGCTGTGATTCAGCTGAGAGAGATGGCCATCAATTTCCTATCCTGTTGTTTAGAAGGCTGTTGTTCCTGTCTAAACTATTCATTGCTTTGAAAAGCTATCAGGGCCATTTTAGAATTGGGAGAATAAGCCTGTGGAGGCCTGCATATTCATTTCATTAAAAAAAAGACACTGATACTTAGTGTTTTGACATATTATTGCACAGTGTGAATACAAAGCTATAGAATTTTTAAATTTCTGTGTTATTAAAATTACTTAATTGCAGAAAAGATTATTTTCAAAATTTCTAAGGGAACTATTTATTTTGCAGTTGTTGATACATTCACACTTAAATTTTATTTTTGTGTGAAGAAAATCATCGCCAGCTATTATGAAATGCCAAAATTCAAAACAATGAAAGAAAGAATACAATTTTATGACTTTCAAAACTAAGGAGAATCACAATTGTGTATTGGAATACAAATATTTCCAATGGATCAGTGCAAATTTTAGAAAAATATCTTTATTCTTCCTTCTCATTCAGTGTTCTCCTTAAATAAGTAGAAACTAATACCCATAAAATATTTCTCAAATTTCCTATATATATATATTCTCCTCTGTCCCCCGAGGAATTGTAGATTCTTCAAAATATCTCTCTATCTTTGAAATTTGAGTCATTTTCTAAAAATGTGTACACACACACACACACACACACACACCCATTTCTGTTAGTATTGCAATTTAGTTTCATCCTAATTTTGGGGAGTATTAAGAATGGAACGCAGGGTCTTGTGGATGGTAGGAAAGTGCTCTACCACTGAGCTACATCCGAATTACATATTATATCTTTATTTTGAGACAAGTCTTGCTAAATTTCCCAGGCTGGCCTCAAACTTGTGACCCTCCTGACTTAGCCTAACAGTAACTGGGGGTCTAGCTTGCACCACTATGCCTGGAACTCACCATAATATTTTTAATTTAATTCCATAGGTATTTTCTTTTGCTCTATAGACACTATGGAGAAGTGGAATAGTATTTGCTTGTTTGTTTGTTTATAAAGAGAGAGGGACAGTGAGAGAGACAGAGAAAGAGAGAAACAACTTTAGTTTTTCACATGGCCTTAGTTGCTCCAACACTCAGTTGTGTGCATGGTGCTGGGGTTTGACCCCGGGTCCTCGTGCTTGCCAGGCAAGCGCCAAAACCGCTGAGCCACCGCTCCAGCTCCATTGTGGAACAGTTTTTAATGTATATAACAGAGACAATGTTGTCTGCCTTCAAGCCCCCAACCAGCTTCGCTTTCCTTTTCAAGAGCTCCCCCAAACATATGAAAGAATCAGTTACTGACAGCTCAAAGCTGAGCCCATCATATGGCCTTGGCCTAGATTATGATTCCTTCCAGAGGTGAGTGGTGGCCAACAACTACAGAGACCTGATCCCTCTTTCTTACATCCCTCCCTCTAACCTCATTTTCTGGTAACTCCAGAGGACCACCCTAGGCCTAAAGCCCCTGTAGCATTATTTGAAGCCTTGATTGTAATTAGAATGTAATTTTGTAATGTAATTTTTGTCCTCTACCCTCCAATTCAGTCTTCATTACATTGGGTAAAGAGATTTGTAAACAATTCGTATTTGTATAATTCTTTCTTTGATACTTCTGAGGTATGATTGATATACAAAGAAGTATACATATTTAATGCATACAATTTGATGAATTTGAAGATACGCAGTCACTCATGACCATCACCACAATCAACAAAACAGATATTTCTGATATATCTCAAAGTTTCCTCCTTTACTGTGTGTGTGTGTGTGTGTGTGTGTGTGTGTAAGAACACAACTTGAGATCTTCCCTCTTAACACTGTGAAATGCACAACCCCTAACTGTTCACCATAGACACTATGTTCTACAGTTGACCTCTACAGTTTATTTCTCTAGTATTACTGAAATTTTAAATATAATCTTTGCCTTTATTTTGATCAATGTATAACCTTTGAAAACCTGATATAAAGACTTTATTTGAATTTTATCAGTTTTCCCACTAATGTCATTTTTGTGTTATCAGGTCCAAGGTACAAAACTGCATTTGGTCTGGCCATCCCATCTCCTTATTGCCCAATCTATGACAATTTCTCCATCCTGTTAATTTTTTGCATGACCTTGACAATCTTGAAGAGTCTCAGCTAGAAATATTTTGTAGATTTCCCTCAGCTGGTGTTTGTCTGACATTTTCTGAAAAGCAGCCTGGGTTCAAAGGGTACAATTATCTCAGAGGTGAAGTGCTCTCATGATGTCATGTCAGGGACACATGATATCAGCATCACATATTACTATTGACGTTAACCTGATCATTTATTTAAAGTAGCACCTGCCAGATTCTTCCACTGTGAAATTACCATTTTTCCCGGGTCTGGGCTCTCTCCTGAATGCACCTACCAATGAAACTTCTATGTAAGCAACTCTTAATCTCAGAATTTGTCTCCACATGGTTCAAATTAGGAAAACACATATTGTAACAGTCATCCATTTTTCATTAACCTAGATTATCAGAAAAATGCTTCATAATTTTCATCTCAAAATTTTGCATTCTCATAACTATATAATAGGATCAATGTAATTAGCATTGATTTTACAGGCATGATAATGTTGTACCAAGAGTTATCTACCTTTACAAAGTTTACCACCCAAATTACTTTTGCAACACATAGAAATAAAAATATAAATTCATTTCTCATACATATGTTGTTTTCTGGTTCAATGTACAAAATGCAAGCCATGGCCAAAATGTAAAACTGCAAGATAAGTATCTATACCAGCTCCTAATTAACCACACCAGAAATTCACTCATTGCAACCGAATCCTTTCAAATCGATTCAGTAAGATCACATCATAGAAAAATAACTGTCATTAGAATTTATGCTAAAAAGTACTAATTCTTGTTTTTGCCACATCAAGATCTTCCCTTGAAAAATCTATGACAAATCTTATTCACCTACAGAAAATTGCCATCACTTCAGTTTCGATGACTTTTCCTTTATTTTCTAGAAGAAATATTTGTTTCTCTCCACTTACTTTATCCAAACTGGAAGTTTTCTAAGAGAAAGCCTCAGATTCTCTCTCGCTCGGCACAGTCTCACAATGGGGCATGCGAATATACCTGTTAAATCTTGATATAAATGATAAACTCATAATTTTCTTCTCATTAACTAACTTAACTTTTGTGATTGTGGAAGAAGTTTTTCATCTTTTCAGGTGTTTTAGAAATGCATCAGTATCTATTCTCAAAAAGGGACAAATTATTTTTAAGGGAAAGGGCAATGTGTTTGTTACTTTTTTAAAAAAAAAATTTAAAAAGTGCAAGAGTGGTGATGATTTTAGACCATGAGCTGTGAAGACATGTACTGAAATCAGCTGAGAAGAGGGAGCAACTTTCAGTTTGGTAGACAAAGACTTTGAGAAAAGTGCAGGCCAATGCACATATCTTCTGGAATCCCAATACTGGGTTATTCTTCCTTGATAGAGTGTACACATCCTGAATGGCCTCCCCTTACATAGCAGCAGCATCTCCATTATAAATTGAGCCACATATATCAAGTTAAAATAAAAGAACCTTGAGGATTGAACAGGCTCGTTTCCTTCACAGCCCAGTGAAATGGCCCAGAGAGTCATGAAGTTGTGTTATGACACTGCTTTCTTTGGGTCACTGCTCCAGTTACTGTACCATCAAGGGCCACCCTAAACCCCACCTAAACGAGTCACACTGTCTCTTTGATCTACTTAATATTATTTTTTTCTCTCCATACTCATTGCTAGTGGGCTACATACTTCACTTTTCTTTTTTGGAAGATTACTTCCTCATTCTAGAATGTCACCTATATGACATGAGAAGAGAGATTCTTATCTTGTTCATACTGCATCCTTAGTGCTGGAACAGTGAATGACACACAGTATATGTTCAATAGTTTTTTATTTATTTATTTTTTGTAGTTCTGGAGATGGAATCCATGCATTCTAGACAAATACTCTACTCCAGCCCATATTCTCAATGTGTTTTTAAAAGCAGCATGGATGGAAATGTGAGGATTGTTTGCTACTCTTGATGAGTAGAGGAAAGCCCAGCATGTCATGCTGAACTTTATGTTAATTTAGGGCATAAAAGCAGATATTTACAATTTCATATCTTCCAAATAAATTTGTGAACATCACATCATTAAGAACCTCATAATCTCTTTTACATCCTTTACTCCATTGTCTACAAATAAAAGGGTCAGGGCAATGTCATGTCTTTATCAGGCACCTCTAGGCATAGAATTTAAAGTATCAAATTAATTTATACAACTCAAATAGAAAATTCTCTGAAGGGTCCATTTTTCTTGGGCAAGTTTCATCATGTATAAATAATCTATTGAACTTTCCTTTGTCAGAGCCAAGATTTACTATTATTTCAAGGTCTGTAAACACATGCATTTCTGCTTAATGTAATTGCATTGACTACTACCACAGGGTCACTCCTGGCCTCTGGGATTGTATTTAAATCACTTGCCTCATTCATTCTGTATCCATCATGTTTCACCTTGTGCTGAGGTTGCTTGTATTTGGTATTAATTCTTCCAAGCTTAAAAACTGACAGTAAATGATTGAAAATCATAAGTATTATGTTGTAACTTACCCTAAATTTAAAGATTGGGTGTGCAATAGGATGCATTCTACAAAAAGTCATCATATCAAGGCTTTAAATGATTAGAACAAGAAAGCAAATCTTGGGAATTACAACCTAATTATTCATGATGGACAGTCTAAGTGTATAGAGGAAGATGTCAAAATGACAGGCACCATCATCCATAACATGCAGGCCCATCTTGAGGGTGATACTCACAACCGAAAGGCCACTTTTGAGTTAGACAAACCATACAACACCACATCAAATTCAGAACCTCATCACTGCTGATAAGCCGTTTAAAAGTCACATTGCCAAAAATGTCAAATAATACCACATTTTTAAAGTTATTATTTAAAAATACTCTTCTGGAAATATGAAACTATTGAATTTTTCCTTGTCTACAACTTTGCCAGGATCCCACAAAAGGAAGTTTCATCCGTAGTAAAACAGAGCAGATGATTAAGCAGGTGGAAGCAACAAATTTATTTACCATTATGACCATCTTGATGGTTACTGCTATGAAATTGGTTCCACACACACATCCCAGCCTGTGTCTTATTATGAAAGTGGCCTTTGGGTTAAGATGACACCCATGTCCACCCTGTGGGTATGGTGGTAAGCATCCCCCTGAAGAGGCAAACGGCAGTCCTGGATAACCCCTTGCTGGAAAAGTCTTTCTTTTGATTCAGCTGGATCAAATTTTGCTCACTGGGTTCCACAAAGTGTGGTATATTCTTCTTCCTTTTCCAGGTTCAATAGCTTATTATTTCAATTAGACTTCTTATTCCAGGAAACTTTCCATTAAGGAGATTCCAATTTATGACCATTTAGTTTTAATGTGTTTTTTATCATTTTTCTTGTCACTTTTATTCATTGTCAAAAATAAAATGGAGACAAAGCCTTCCCTGTACAGCTAGGACTACACTACGCACCCATTTGAAAGTAGTTATTCATAAGACAAGGAGAATTGCCAGTCTAATTCTCACCATCTTGAAAAGAGTTGATTTATTAAATATAGTATATTTCAACTCACTAAATTATCCTAAACGTGAAATTATAACTACCTTCACTACAGTACCAGGCAGCATTGGAGAAAAATATTTTGTACCTTGGAAAATTATTTTAACATATAAAAATGTTAAAAATGCCAGTACTATAAATTTCTTTTATAATCAATAAATATTACTGAATGAAAAAAGTTTCAGATAAAAAGTTCCTCAGAAAAATCACTGTAACACTCAGAGTAAAAATCTCAGTTCATTTACACAGAGCACTTGAAATATTGATCTCAGATTAAAAACCTCCTTAAAAATATTGTTTGTAGGGGCTGGAGCTGTGGCTCAGTGATTACGGCACTTGCCTGTCATGTGCCAGTACACAGGTTCAAACCCCAGCAACCCACGTACTCAACGAAGTGTTGGAGCAACAAAAGCCATGTAAAAAAACTCAATAAAAATTGATTCTCTCTCTCTCTCTCTCTCTCTCTCTCTCTCACTGTCCTTCTCTCTTTAAAAAAATATATATGTATATATATATTGTTTGTAGGGAGCTAGAGTGGTGGCTCAGCTTTTCTGCCTGCTATATGCAAGGAAATGGGTTAAAACCTTAGCACCACGTACACAACAAAGTCTCAGAACAACGAAAGCCACATGAAAAACTAAATAAAATTGATTCTCTTTCTCTATTTCTCTCTTTCAGTGTCCCTCTCTCTTTAAAAAAATACTGTTTGTAAAATACTGACACTGACTTTGAGGTATATTTTTGTTAAATATTTCATTTGTTAGAAAAATTTCAGGGAAATTTAATAATTTTTTGAACTATGTCTTTCACCTTGTTTTATCAATAGCAATCAAAATATTCTCTAGATTTTTATTTCCCTGTCATGGAGGTATTATCTCTTATAGATATCCCTAATTCAGGAATATTCCATTATCTCACATTCTTAAAATATCAATGACTATTTAATGAAATCATGAAGGGACACTTTTTTGTTAAGGAGTTGAATTGTTATACAATCATAAATGTGTATAAAGTAACAATATGTTATACATTTGATCATAAACCATAGTTGCCCCCTCATCATCCACACCCTGATTCTTCTATATTATGCCCCTATAAGGAATATAAATTTTCATATATATGGTGTGTAAATCTTCCAGAATTAAATTATCTCATAAGTATTATTTGTCTTCCCAGGAGGGTACAGATTATGCTACCTTGTTGATTATCTCCCTCAATCCCTCCCTATTCTCCCTCCCTCTCTGGCCTCCCTTCCCCACTTATATGTCTATGGCTCCCCTAGATTATGTGTTGCTATATCTTTGGTGGGTCTAATGCATGAGTTTTTCTAAAGCACTTTTATCTGTGATTTTATGTCATTTTTAACTGTCAACCATTTATTCAACCAATATTTACTGAGCTCTTTGTATGTTTCATGATTCTTTCTGACAGGAAATGACTCATCTTCTAAAATGTTACTCTTGGTGATATAAATGTAATTGACTAGACAACATGACCATTCACTGTCCAATATTACTTTATGCAGGGGAGGATGACAGTGAGTGCCATCTGATGGTGATATATATCTTAGATATGAGTATATGTATATATATGTGTGTGTGTGTGTGTGTGTGTGTGTGTGTGTATACATGCATATGTATTTCACATGATGAAATACTATGTATCATATGGGATGTTATATGATGGAATATGGGTCTATAATTGAAGGAACTGTTTTAAGGAATACCCAAGAAGAAATTAGCTTTCCTCTGTTTTAGAATCTCACTAATATCAGCTATAATTTTTATTAAAAGACAGAGAGAGGGACAGTGAGAGACAGAGAGAAAGACAAGATCAATTTTTATTTAGTTTTACACATGCCCTTTGTTGCTGGGACACTTGGTTGTGTAAGTGGTGCTGGGGTTTGAACCCGTGTACGGGCACATGGCAGGCAAGTGCCGTAACCGCTGAGCCACCACTCCAGCGCCTATAAATATATTTTAGGTGTTTACGCAAGAGTTATCTTTTCTTAACTACTGTCAAACTTTGTTAGCCTACAGGACACCCTATTTTTGCTTAAATATATGCTTACTGCAATTTACTAATGACATCTGTGGGAGCGAAAAGAGGTTATATTTTTAATACCTGGAAACTTTTCTTTGGGTAATGAGCAACAATAACCATTCTGTCAGGCATGCATTTCAAGACTCTTCCCTCTTCCACCAGTGAATTCATAGGCTGGGTAAGGGAAAACATAAAACAGGGAAAGTGAATTCCTCTGGTTAACTTTCACTCCTGGAGAACAGAGAAACTGCCTGGAAATGTGGAATTACACAGGTTTTGATTAAAAGAAGTTCTGAGACAACATTCTAACCTAAACTTTGCTTTTCTAATGAGCATATTAATTTTATCTTACCTTACTATGATGATTAATTCATATATTTATGTCAAGTGGTATAGACAATGACTTGCATATTGTTAAGATAAATACCATCTATTCATGTTAGCTTATTACATTAATTTTGAAGAAGTTAAAGATGAGGTACTTTATTTTCAACTGATTAAAATGGTAATAAAATGGGGGGCTGGAGTGGTGGCTTGATAGTTACAGTGCTTGTCCAGCATGAGCAAGTATGTGGGTTCAAACTCCAGTACCACATACACAACTAAATGTTGAAGCAAAGAAAGTCACATGAAAAACTAAAGAAAAATTGATTCTCTCTCTTTCTCTCTCTCTCTGTCCCTCTTTCTTTAAAAAAATGATAATAAAAAGTGGTCAAAGAAACTTACCTCAATTTTGTCAAGGCCATTTATAGCAAACCCACTGCCAACATTATACTTAATGGAGAAAAACTGACAGCATTCCACTAAGTCAAGACTGTCCACTCTCAACATTCTTATTCAATTTAGTCCTTGAAACCCTAACCAGAGCAATCATATTAAAGAAGGAAATCAAAGAGATTCAAATAGGAAAAGAGGAAGTTAAACTATTTTATTTGCTGATGATTTGATCCCATACCTAGAAGTCCCCCCCCCCCAAAAAACCCTTGATCAGAAGACTTCTAGAGCTTTTAAATGAGATCAGCCAAGTGTGAGGATACAAGATCAAAACCCATAAACCAAAAGCTTTCCTATACTCCAACAGCAATTCTTCCAAAGAAGAAATCAGAAAATCCATCCCATTCATAATAACCTCAAAAAAAAAAAATAAAGTACTTGGGAATGAATCTAACAAAGGAAGTAAAAGACCTGTACAACAAGAATGATTTAACATTGAAGAAGACCTGAGAAGATGGAAAGACATCCATGTTCTTTGTTAGGTGGAATCAATATAGTTAAAATGGCCATTTTGCCAAAAGCACTGTATAGATTCAATGCAATCTCCATCAAGATACCAATGTCTTTCTTCACAGATACAGAAAAATCAATTGTCAAACTCATTTGGAACAATAAGAAACTAAGAATAGCTAAAGTACTACTAAGTAATAAAAAAAAAGGAAAGAGAGATAGAGATAAGTGGGATTGCAACATTTGACTTGAATTACACTATACAGCTATACTAACAGAAAAAAGGCTTTATATTGGTGTCATAATAGGAAGGAAGACCAATGGAATAGAATAGAAGACACGGAGACTAACCAACAAATCTTTAATCATCTGATATTTGAGTGGAATATATATATATATCACAGTTTTTGCATTCATTCATCCCATAAGGGACATCTAGGTTGGTTCCATAATTTAGCTATTGTAAATGGACCTGCAATGAATATAGATTTTGCTGTGTCACTGAAATTGTACTGTGCTGATTCTATCTCCTCTGGGAAAATTTCCAGAAGAGGGATGGCTGGATCGTATGGTGGATCCATCCTTAATTATAAACTGACATTTATAATTTGACAGTTATCAGTACTGCATTACATACATGATTTTAGTACCCAATAACATTTTGAATTTTTACTTTTGATTCATTTGCATTTGACCTTAGTCCATATTTTTAAAAAAATTCTCAAAGGGATTAAGTGGGAGAAATGATTCCTTGGTCTTATCCAAAAAGGAAATCTAGGACATTCATTATAATGACAACTTTTTGATCCCACTAAGCCTCATGTCCCTACTCTGAAAACCATGAGCGTAATAATACTACCTAACTTGGGAAGTTGGTTTGAAAATTTAAAGAAGTGGAGCTAGTTAACAGTTAAATTCCATGTGTGATGTTATTTTATTTTCATCAATTTCATGCAATTTCTTTAATCTCTTTACAGTAGGTATGTGACTTCTCTGGCAAGAAAAAATTTGATTATAGGATTTATTCCTCATATCTACAAGTTATATTTTAGTATTTAATGCAGGAAATAATCTGAAGGTGGCTTGACTGTTGTTTTCATTTTTATATTCTTGGTATGTCGGTAGACATTTATAGATCACTTTGTTTTCACTTGTAATTAAAAGAAGTGAAAGTGATTTTTCATGAATATTGACACATTTCAGTGCAGCTACAGTTAGATGTCTTTTTCTACTATCACAATTCTTCTATTATATCCATGAGTATTGTTTCTGCTACAATTGCTTTCTATGCTCTTCCTCATATCCTCCTATAATTCAAAGTTTATCTTTATGTTATCTGATTCTTTAATTTTTCCTCTTCCTGTGAGAAAATTTCTCCTATTTATCACACATTCATTGAGTTTATCTTCCACTCCATATAATTCAGCTGTATTATGTCCCAATTGCAGTTTTAAATGTTTTTTGTTGTTGCTTTTAGTTTCACATATTTTCCTTGATGAATAACTAAGTTAATTTTCAGTCCTATTATTTATTGCCTTTACATATTTCTTCCTTCCCTGCTTGCCTCCTTTCCTTCTCTCCCTCCCTCTCTCTCTCTTCAAAGGTATATTATTGTGCGCAATTATGTAGGTTTCATAAGCGGTCACCAAAATGGTTAAATGCCATTTTATACAAAACCTTTAGTGACATTGATAAACAAATTTGTATATATTTTGTTATAAATTAAAGATGCATTTATAAATTAAAAGTCAAATCACATTGTAAAGAATATGAGGAAAAGAAAGTATAGTGTATCATATTTCATACTGATTGCTAGAGTAGCCTTCTGTATAGTACCTATAACTAAATAGAAAATCATAATGAAAATGGGTGTCTTTTACCAGTAGCTGATTGTTATTAACCAGTTGATCTTTCTTTACGTAAGTTTATCTTGGTTTGCACTTTCTCAGACATGAACCCTGTACATTTAGTTTATTTTGCTTTTGACATTAGGAAATATGGGTTAAGGAGTGAGCAAGTGAGACCTGGGTGGAAAGTTAGAGAGAGCACAAGCTGTTCTCCAGAAGTATTAGTACTGTAGCTCTGTGGAGTTCAGTGGTGCGGGGAGCTCTGCACACTAGCATATGCTATGCCATTCCACTAGAGGGCTGGAGTAGAAGAGCTGCCTTCCATCACTGGTTGAGAATTCTGGTCTTCAGAACAAAGGTGGTATCACCACGTTGTTCCCTGAGCACTTTTGCTGACTGGGTGCAAAGCAGGCTCTGGTGGACTGTTAAAATGCATATGGACAGAAAAACAAGTGTTTTCAACCGAAAGTCAGGCTAGATTGCACTAAAATGTCAGGGAAGTGTGATCAGTCCACTAATCAAATCTGTTACCGTGAAAGTGAACTGAAGCATTTCTCTGAAAATATCTGGATGTGCATGACTAAACTCTGCTACCATGATTACCAAGGAGACACAACACTGAGTCGGTGGGAGCCCTGGATGATATTTATGTCATTCACTTGATCTTTCTGTTGTGGATGTTAGTTACCTGTGATAGCTGTAAGTATTATACATTTTTTTTCTTTTTCTTTTTTTATTTCAAAGAAAGCCGAGGAGTGATACTCAGCAGACATTCCCGTTCATCACAAGAGGTAAATCTTCCCCAGATACCCTGGTGGTTTTCCTCTTAATAGCTCATTTGTTTTCTGATTGAAAAGAGGATGAACCTATTTCTCTATCACATCAAAAACACTGAACATACTGGGTACAGTAAGCTATGAATGTAATCTTAGCAACTCAGGATGCTGAGGCAGGAGGATCCCTGTTTCAAAATCAGCCTTAGCACTTACCAGAGATCCTAAACAAATTAGCGAGACCATGTTTCAAAATAAAAAATAAAAATGGGCTGCGGATAAGACTCAATAGTTAAATGCCCCTGTGTTCAATCCCTGGTACAATTTTTTTTAAATTAAAAATTAACCTTGTATGTAAACACAAATAGAAGTATGGGAATAAAGAAAACAAAGGGAATAAGAAAGTCTTTTGGAAAAAACAGCTTATTTTACAGCAAAACATAAACAAAAATACACCTGAAGTCATCCTACATGTCAAACTCTGAGATCAGTTTTATTCATTTAATCTTGTATGTGTGCGTATGAATAAATATATGTATTTAGTCACATATATATATATACCTATATATACACACAATTCGTGTAAGAAGGAACACATATTTCTCTGCAAGTTGGAGTATGCTAAAATTACAACTTTTTTTTAAGAGAGAAGGACAGTGAGAGATAGAAAGGGAGAAACAATTTTTTCTTTTAGCTTTTCATGTGGCTTTCATTGATCCAAGACTTATCTGGTGCTGGGGTTCAAACTTGTGTACTCGCGCATGCAGGGCAAGCTCCAAAACAGCTGAGTCACCTCTCCAGCCCTAAAATTACAATTTTCTTAAAGCACAGATTATCTTATATTTGTGAGGCATTTTAGGAGATTGCCTTTCTGATAACCTCATTTTCTGGCTGCACATACTCCATGCACATGTAATCACATACCTTAATCATTATTTCCATCGAAATGTCCCAGCCTCTCAGCATGTATTACAGAAACACATACAATTAAAGGTCACATGTTATTTGGAAGATGTTAAAAGCCCCGTGAATCTCACTTCAATATTGTTTTAGATCTAAGGTAACTGGAGAGAACTCTAAAAGCACAAGACTTCTATCATCTTTGAAAATATTCATATTGACATAAATGCTATCATAAACAGAGGTCCTGTTTTCCCAGTGCATTTCATTCTAACCAATATCTTTGTGAAACTTCACAGAGATTTATAAGCTAACTTAAACCTAATTTGAATCAGACAAAACAAAAACGTTCAGAAAATCCTAAAGCATTATCCTGGATTTCCACTAACTTACTTTCAGTTCTAAAAAGAAAAAGAAAAGAAAAGAAAAAGGAAACCACCATTTGGTTAGGGAATTACTCACTGTGCCAGCAGATAAAACCTTAAATCTTAGAAGCTTAACACATTATGTTTATTTCTCACTTCACCCAAATGAAATCTAAAATAGAACTCTTGGTGGGTGGATGCCACTACTTATAGCCGCAATTTCAAGACCAGATTTCACCTGTGGTTTTGGCTTGTTTAACACATCATCTTTTTTTTTTAATTCGTTCAAGATAGTCTTATATTTAGGAGGGAATCATTGCCATACAATCATGAATGCATGCATAATGACAGATCAAGCCAAGGCTGATACCATTCCATGGTCTACCCCCTTTGGGTCCCCCCGCCATCCCATGTCTCCCCCTACTTTACCATCATGTTAGTTGGGCTTATCATGGAAGTCAAAGGTTCCACACTAGGTTGATTATCTCCATACTCCCTCCGTCCAGCTGACTTGATATCCCTCCTATTCCCTCTCCCACTCCCTGTCACCTCCCTTCATCCCCCAGCATCAGAAGCAAGGTTCCCCTGCTCCTATAAAACTTCACCCAGGTTGAAGTTATTATTAGCTTAGCCAACTATCATTCTGTTTCTGATTGAATTCTATATTCCACTTATGAGAGAGAAGATTTAACCTTTGAGTCCCTGAGTTTAGCATATTTCACTCAGCATAATTTTTTTCCAGCTCCATCCATTTGGCTGCAAATGTCATGATATTATTCTAATAATGGAGTAGTATTCCATTGGATATATGTACCACTGTTTTTGAATCCACTCATCCAGAGAGGGGCATCTGGGTTGGTTCTATAGTTTAGCCATAGTAAATTGAGCTGCTAAAAACATTGATGAAGCTGTATCTCTGTAATATGCTGATTCTATCACTTTTGGGAAAATACCCAGGAGTGGGATAGCTGGGTCATAATGTGGTTCCAGCCCTAGTTTTTTGAAGAGTCTCCACAGGGCTTTCCAGAGTGTCTGCACCAGTTTACAGCCCCGCCAACAGTGTGACAGTGTTCCTTTCTTCCCCGAGCCCATCCAGCTTCTGTCATTGTTCAAATTCTTAATTTTCACCACTCTGACAGGAGTGATATGGAATCTCAGTAAAGTTTTGATTTGCATTTCTCTGATTGCTTGTGATGTAGAGCATTTTCTCATATATTTATGGGCCTTTTGGACTTCCTTCATTGAGAAATTTCTATTTAGCTCACTAGCCCATTTATTGATTGGATTATTTTTTGGTTTTGGTGTTCAGTTTTCAAGTATCTGGAAATTAAATCAGCAACTTTACAACTGCATGAAGAAAAAGTAATATCCACACTACACAACATAGGGGTTGGCACTGCTTTCCTCAACAAGACTCCCATAGTCCAAGAATTAAAGCCAAGAATCAATGAATGAAATTCCATTAAACTAAAATGCCTCTGCACAGCTAATGAATCAGTTAAGAGGGTCAAGAGAGAACCTACAGAATGGGAGAAAATCTTTGCCTGCTGCACCTCAAACAGAGAGCAGAATATAAAAAAAACTCAAAAAACTTAACACATCATTTTTAAGAACACCAATCTAATAAAGATAGAAGGAGGATGTTGAAAGGACTGTGGAAGATGTTAACGGGTAAATCCAGTGGCCCTGAATGTAATATAGACTGTATTTACTAGAATCCTTTGCAATTGGTTGTGCCCATGTATCTGAGTCTGGCCAATGAAATGTTAGCAGCCACAAGATGAAATTGCAGATAAGTCAAGAGTAGACCTGGTATTCAGTTTCATCATCACATTCTTATTAATCACTGCACAGTTCTCAAAGTTATAAAAGGAAAAACATGCCATTTATCAATAAACAACAATATTAGATATTTTCTAAAGCTTGTTGCTAAATGAAAATTTTCAAAGCATTTAATAATGGATCTAATTAAATAAAGAACTTTTAAATGAGTTCAAATTTGGAAAACAAATTCCAGGTGTTAATTTCTAGTCAGATGACTTCAAATTTGAAATTTCAAACATATATATATATATATATGTGTGTGTGTGTGTGTGTGTGTGCATGTATATATACACATGCATGTATATATATATATACATGCACACACACATATATATACACCTACCTGCACATTAATGAATAAATATGTATATATGTATACATGGTTGATAAACAAATACTTGTTAGTTGTCTAAAATGCACCAATGTTTTGTTTGCACTTGCAGTTGACATTATAGATTTATATTATTTTTATTATTTCAACTTACCATATACTGATAAAAACATGAGGACTAATAGATATCTTTTTTCTTTTAGCATATAAGAGAAGAAAGATAAGGTACATATTATTGAAAAACAGATAAATACATGATGGTAATTTTGTTTCCATCACTCAGGTGATGTTTACTTTGTGATTTAATAAAATTGGTTTCATCTAATTGTTGGTCTAAAGTGTATAAGAATAAGTTTATAGAGAAATAATTTTTATATTTATTTCAAATTTTGTTCAATGAAGTGGTGCATTCATTGCAATTCAGTGTAATTCACTCTTCAAGTTTAAAATTTAGTGACCTTACAGTTTATTCCTAACTTCTTAGGAGTTTTTAGAACTTCCTTAACAAATTGCAGAAACTTGGACATTTAAAACAGTGATTCCCATTTATTGTTTTTGTTTATTACAGTTTTGTTTACTTGTTTTCTTTTTTAAAATACCATATTTATGTGATATTTATTGCTCTAAATTTTTTTCACAGAATTTTTATGACATTAATAAGTTCTCTTTTCATTAGATTCACTTACCTAATGAAATGTGCCCCAAGCTCATAGTTGCTGATATAATTTTTATCTCGTCTCTTTGTTACTGGATATCAGAAGCTGTCACAACCCACAAAGCAGTGACTGTGGCTGACTCCACAGAGCTTCAGACTCATGGAGGAATCAAAGTTAATGATCAAAACAGAGAACAACTGCCAGCTATAGGGTGGTATTGACTTCATTATTGCACAAAAAGACATTTAAAAAGATGTATTGTTAAAATGCAGCAAGTGGAGTAACATGGAGATTTTTTCTTTTGGGTCACAAGTCAGTGTTTTAAATTTTTTTCAATAACTAACTTCCTGCTAAAAGTAAAGAGATACCAATTCTATTTTTACTGTTAAGTGTAAGGCTAAACATTAAACTGCCAATATATTCTGTATCCATGTTTTTTATTTCATCACCCCCTTTTGTATAGATTACATAATATAAAAAGGAAGATAATTCTTCCTTTGTGAATAACATGTAAATGTCTATAATTATATTATCTATATATGTAAGTTTATGAGCTATGAATTTTCTCATAACTTTATATTTAAAAGAGAAGACAAATGTTTAGCCAATGAATTAGAGTGTGGTAGCTCTTATTTTGTGCCAAAACCACCTGAGCATTATGATACATACATATATGTACACAAACACATATACCATCCGTAACAGATCAATAACAATAACCTGTTGATCAAATATTTCATTTTAAAGAAAGAATATAAAAGCAGTGTTTCAATCATTGTATTTTTGCAATCAAATAATTAGGCAGTAAGTTCTAAACAATAAAGCTGAGTAAATATGTAGTTGCATTACTTCAGTTTGGAAAACGTTCTCATTAAAACACACTTGTATTGGAACCTGATTGCTTAACATATTGAAACATCAAAATGCAAAGATTGTCCACAGAAATTCTTTCCATTATTCATGCCACAGTGTGGTCCCTCTCACTGAGATCATTGATTTATGTAAGCACTATGATATCGCAAAAATTATGGCATATAATGTTCTAGTCCAGTTTCATAATTAGCCATTGTGATAGTCAATGCTACGGACAGTTAGTGATTGATGTCTAATTTAAGTACTCATTTATTTCTTTACATATTAATACATCATAACCCTGTTCTTTGCTTATCAATAAATAGGTAAAAAAGAGAAGAAACAATGAGAAGAAAAATATTCTAGGCAGAGATAACATCTGTGCAGATCTTCGAAACAAGATAGACCATTCCAGGACTGATAGATGTTGTATTTGCCTTGAGTATAGATTTTGCTATGTGGTTTCAGGTTAAGAACTCCTGGAATGATCAGAAAGATATAACAAATATTTGTATAAGAGGGTACTCTTATATGCAGTTCAGATTTTCCAAACCCTTCATATCACTGTTATCTCTTTGACCTACTTCAGTTAATATCCACATGTTCATCACAGATGTAAACTGGATTATGTCTTTGAAGGGGAAGACATGCGAAAAGTGTTACTTTAACAATTCATTTTAAATACAGAAATGGTCTCAAGTGAAGTCCACATAACTTCCCTCCACATATTCCTTTAGAGGCTGGCTTTTGGTCAACTTTTTTTTTCTAATTGAATGTCTGCTTTTTTAATCTAGATGCTGTATTCGTTGGTAAATCTTAGAAATCAAGTTGCTGTAAATGATTTCTCCCACACACTGGCAATTAGATGCTCAAAGTAAGCAAGCGTAGACTAGTAGAAGTGAAATGGGAACTTATTTTAATGTGTCTGTAAGTTGCTGGAAGGGTAGAAATCATTGCATAAATAACACATCCAGAAGTCATTACCTTTGGGACTTGGGACAGTTAACAGAGTTACTCTGAATTCAGCAATTACCAATAAAATTGCCTTGTAAAAATAAAAGATAAATTTTGTGAAAAAATGTATCCAAATTTTGAAAAGATTAGAATGTGAAAAAGTATACTTGAATGTTGAAACGATTACTTTTTAATACTATTCATATAACAATGAATCACTACGGTTTCAGGAAAGTCTCTGATAGAATTCAAAGAAAAGATGAATCTACATGAATAGGATCTAACATTGATGGTTCTTAGTATTACAACTTATTTCTAAAATTTAAATTCAAAGAATTATTGTATGAAGTAAAATACATTGTGCTTTTTTCTATACACCCCAGTGTCCTGTTGGAATTGTAGTGATCTTTTTGAAATATTAAAACATAATTAATTCATCAGTCTACATTCTGTATATTTTCTAAATCAAAGTTGGATATATTTTGGTCTGTTGAAAAGAAATGGTATTTGTTTATATCAATATGATATCTGTAAATGGTATCAGATAACTCCATGGGGAAAAATAGATGAAAAACATATTTCTGAACTGAAAACTAAAGAAGATCTTTGTTATGGTTTGTATATGAGATTGTCCCTGAAAAGCTCATGTGACATCAAAAGAATATTCAGAAGTGAAATGATTATATGACACTTGCAACCCAATCAGTGGATCAAATCATTTGATGGATTACTAGTTTGAATGGAGTACTGTATGGTAACTATAGGCAGATCAGGAAAGAATGGAGGAAGCAGGTCACTGGGGACATGCATTATATCTCCCTCTCCCCTCCTGCTCCCCTTACCCGTCTTCTTCTGTCCTTCTTGCTTGCTTGCTTTCCTTCTTCTCCTTCTCCTTCTCCTTCTTCTACTTCTCCTTCTCCTTTTATCTCCTTCTGAACTGTCATACACTGAGCAGTTTATGGCTACCATAATGTTCTACCTCATTCAGAGCCAAAGTAATGGTGGACCGTGGACTGAATCTCTGAACTTGTGAGTCCAAAACAAAAGCTTTCTTTCTCTAAGTTCTTCTTGTCAGGTACTCTGGTCACAGTGTTGAAAAACTGACTAACTCAGAAACTGGTATGGAGAAGTGACTAACTTGACCATGTTTTTCAAAAGCCTTTGTGACTGTTTTGTGGGAGGAGTGTGGAAAAGTTTGGAGGTGTAGACTGGAGAAACCTTAAAACATTATAAGTAGAGCCAACTGGGCATTTCTGGTAGGACCTCAGAAGACCAGAATGTCATTGCAGACAGTAATGGAGATACATTAAATGCATTTTACGTTAAGAGATGCACATGACATTGGGGGACCTGGGGTGGAGTATTATGGTGAGAATATGAGATGTTCCCCAAAATGTTCAGGTGACAATACAGGAGTGTTCAGAGGTGAAACTATTAGATAATGAGAGCTGTATTATGAGTGGATTAGCAATTTTGAAAATTTAATAATTTGAATGGAGTACAAGGTGATAAATATAGGCAGGTGAGGCATGGCTGGGGATGTAGATCACTGACGGAGTGTCTTGGACTGTATGTACTCCCTAGCATATCTCTCTCTCTCTCTCTCTCTCTCTCTTTCTGTCTCTGTGTTTCTGTTTCTGTCTCTATTTTTCTCTTCCTGTCTCCTGACTGCCATAGGCTGTCCCACAACCTTCCACCACAATGTTCTGCCTCATCTCAAGACCAAAGCAATGAAGTCAGCAGACCATGGAATAAATCTCTGAACCCATGAGCCCAAATGAATTTTTCTACTAAACTGTCAGATATTTTTGTCACAGTGACAAAAAACTATTTAACAAAAGTAAAATACTATATATAAATAAACTGTATCAACTATATATTAATAAAATGTATTACTCTATGAACATGATCTCCAATGTCCTTAATTCTGCATCATGGGACTTTCTTACTTCTTGGCAGACTCTGTATTTGCTGAATGCATTAACTGTTTCTAAGATCAAAAAATTCCCCAACCAGGGAGTTACATGATGAATTGTTGACGGAATATGCATTCTTTTCAACTAAGACCTAATCAGCAAGTTAAATCACTCTCAGAGCATACTTTTAGGCAGACTGGCATAAATTTGAACCAGTGATTTGAGAGACACAACTGTTTATGTGGTAAGTTTCAGAAATGTGGGAGGTAGTCAGATTTTACCATTGAATTTTATCTGAAGGGATTGTAATGATTTAGGAGAGAGTCTCAACCTGAGAATGATATCACTGTGGTGAATACCTGGATATTTATCCTCCATGCTGACTTTGTTTATTGTGACTATACTGTGCCCATTTTAGGAGCGCAGTTATAATATATATCCACATCCAACAAATTCCATGCCTATGCAATGTAAGTTACTTCATCCCTTCTCAGCATCCCCCAACTTTGGTATTGGTCACCTCTACAACTAAAAAAATTCTTCTCTACTCTACAAAGCTCCAGCAACTTTACCTCATAATTTAGAGAAGTTTAGGGAACATTTGGACACAATGAGAATGGCACATAGATAGCATAAAACTTAAGGGTGAATTACCCTAAAAAATCTTGGTGCATTTCCCTGTTGGAAGGGGAGAGGGGGAATTCTCAGTGGTCTTTCCTTTCTTGGCTCAAGATGGTAATAGAACACTCATACTCTACTATATTGTAAGATTCTTCCATTAATTTTCTATTTAAAGATCCCAGCTGATTTCTTTGAAAATAAAAAAGAAGTTCAAATAAGAAAACTTCAAATTTTTTTTTAACCTGAGTTATAACCAGAGACATTTTCTTTTAGTCTTTATTTCTATTTCTTTTTTTAGGAAAAGAGTAACTCTTTTTGTTAACAGGATATTATTTTATTTTATTTTTGAAGCATTCCCAGGCAACATTACTCTAACTGTAATCTTGTGTTAGTAAACTATGTAGCCCTACCCAGACCATACAGTTTGAGGGATACTGAAGTAATTATGACCTGGGCATTGTTGCCCACTATCCCCAGATGGCCAAAAATGAAAACCAGAAACTATAAAATATTATCAACAAAACCATTACAATTTCAAGGGTGAAGAATAATTAAAAATCCATGATATCCTAATTCTTGTATCATCCATATTTTTTTAGAAAAGTGTCAATCACTTAACTTGTTGAATAGAACTTCAGCTTGAAAAAAAATATTTTCAAAGTGTCTCACATTCCTTGTGGTTAGTTGATGAGAATAATTCACCTGAATTCATAATAGTACTTTTATGTACTCTACGTTTTTGGTAGTGACTGAAATTTTTGATTGTCCTTTGTATGATTACTCAGATGGAATTTAAAAGAATGTTGACTTTCTAAGGATGGTTTGCTTTGGTTAGAATACCACTGCTTTCTGGAGACAAAAGTGGAATTAGATATTAACATTATTGACTACTTTGCACATAAACACAAGGTAAAATCATCTGCAGATTTAACTTGGGGAAACAATTTCTTCCTCAGGGCATTTTGACATTTTGGCTAGGATCTTGAGTTGCTTTTTCCTCTCGACTCTTGGCTATTGTCCCTGGGGTTTGGAGCAGAGACTGTCCATTAAGATCAGATGCATGTAATCATGATCAATTTCCTGCAAGTGTAGAAGAACTGGGCATTGGAGATGTTTGGCCTCACATTTTTTAGTCTATTTCCACGAATAGTGTTTTTCTATCTGTAATAGCAGCTGGAATCCAAGTACATAGTGGAGAGGAGAGAGAGAAAATGAAACTCCTCTTAGGTATAAGAGTATTCCCTGTTTGTCTGCTTTCTTTTTCTTTCAGTGAATTATCCGAAAGTTCCAGTTTCTCTATGCTATGCATGTGATGAAAGCTATGGGAACCCAGACTCAACCCAAAGCATGCTTATATGATGCCACAAATCTGAAGAAATGTCACTTTATTTCAAATGTCAGTATCCAGTGTTTCCCAGAGAACAAATCTCCCTTTGAAAATCCCCAAAGTATCTATAACTGGCTGTTGCTTGCTTAAAGCCTCAGCTGTGAAAGGCATTTTCATTTTTTTTGGCACTCAATATATTTGGGGCTGGAAGGACACCTGGGCCATTGGCAAGTTGTGTACCAGAGAACAAAAGGAGAGAATCAGGGGTCTTCTCCCTTTCTATGTGCTCAGTATCTATATCTATCTATCTATTCATATATGTGTGTATCATATATATACATAAAGCACATTTTTCCATGAAAGTAAAGATCCTGGATTTCAAAAAACGTTGTCTAAAAAAAAAATCACAAGTCAATAATTCAATGTTTTATTTCAGTCTTTATTAGAAACACCTCCTGAAATCTATACTTTTCTGATTATGGTCTTAGCTTTTTTCAAGAATGGAAATTTTTAAAATGTCACATGAAAAATATTCTGCATGTTTTCTCAAACTGTTGCTTCAGAAATCCTTCATTATGCTATTGAATGCCTCTAGTACGCAGCTTTAGAAGAAGGCAGAGTTGGGGGAAATGAGCTCTCCTTGCTATTTGGCAGGAGACTTATTGCTGCATTTTATCCTATCCATAATTAATATCTTTACCTTAGGCTCTCTGATAACAAGTCTCACCTCATCAGTACCTAATAATGCCTACTGTCACAGAGAGGTGTGCATCCCTTCACTAAACTGAGCTTGAGTTCCTGGCTCAATAGTCATTCTGGAGCATTGCATTTTCCGTCTTCATGGGGTAGCTGGAAATCACCAACATGAAATAAGTTACTGCTTGCCCATCTACCTCCTACTTACTGTGAACAGACAGCAAGATCACTTGGTTCCAGCAACTAGAAGTCTCTACTCAAGTAAAGACAAGATCAGCATGTTGGATGATATAGATTCTTTGTACAGGTACTATTTATTTTCATTTTATATACAAAAAGTACAGTCAGCTAGTGACAGCCCCAAGCCAATAAACCTTATAGAAGTGCCACCATTCACCCTTGCTGTTGACCTTCTCTTGGCCAGACTTTCATTGGCTCTTCCTGGACCGCTGTGTTCATGTCCAAAAAATGTCCAGACTAAAGCTTCCTGTCACACTACAGTTCCCTGGCCATGCTTTCTCCCTCTTCAATTTCCTGGGCTTAATGTGCTCATCATTATGCCTCCAGATCCAAAGACCAATTCTTGCATTTTAAAAATTGGAAGAGCTCCATTACTGCTCAACAAAGAAACATCTAAATTTCCTGCTAAAACTGAACCACAAATTAGCAATCTAATGTTTGCCTCTCCCATTCTTGAATTCAGAGATGGTTCAGTTCAGGAAAGTGACCAAATTCTATCCATCCCAGAGGAAAAGAATTTGTTCTCTACTCAGCCTGAAAATTCTCTTTCTGCTGTAAACAGGCTTAAATCAATTCTTAGATGGAGTAAATAAAGATGTTGGATTTTCACGTACAAATTCTTTGAAAATTGAAATCCTGCTGATTTTTGAAGGTCATGGGGCATATCATATTACAATTTTTTTTCATACATTACCTTTATCTTAATAAAAATAAAGTTATTATTAACCTCATTATGCAAATGGAGAGAGAGAAACTCAAGGAAATAGTTAACTGTCCGAAACTGTGAGGTGATATTGGAAAGTTATGTATCATGGTCTTTCTTTTTATCACATTTCAGTTTTTTCTAAGTCATTTTAGTTCACATTTGTTTTCTTCTTTGTTTGTTTTGATGACAATTTTAATTAGTTAATTATTTGGAAAAATATAGATTAAAGATCTTTAAAACATTCTAAAGATCTGTGTTTTATTTACAAAATACAAGGAGACTTTTACAAACATTGTTAATCAATTAAACTTTTAAACTGTACTAGATGATGCATTTTTTAGAGGAGAGGGAACAGTAGTCAACATGTACCTTGATTTCTTTAAATATGATTCATGATTAAAATATGGCCTTTGGAAATGTCTCTCCAAACCACCCCAAATCATGCTTTTTGTAAAGTGGTGAATCAATTCCATGGATAACTTAGATCTTAATTTTAACCTTTTGTGAGGATCTTAATGAAATAGACATTTTTGGCTCTGTCATTCACTTAAAGGGACTTATATGAGACTCAAATTAGGCAAACAACTGGAAATGTCAAATAATTAAACATCTGTTTTTTAATGTAAAATGAATCATTTCATGACTGTGGTCTCTGTCACTTGATCCCTCCCTTTGCTCTGTGTTCAAGATGCTTCTGGCTCTGTTTAAATTCTTCAAAAAGCCAGACATAATTCCTAGCTTCCCATGATAGCTCTTGGACATTCCTGTCCCCAGGGCCACCTTCCAAGGTTGCTGAGTCTCTTGCGCAGGCCCAAGCTCAGCGTCTAATTTCCCACTTGCTCTACCTAGTATAATATTCAGCTGAAGAAAGCAATTCTGACATGTGTTCAGATTCTCTTGGAGCACCCTGCCCAAGTCAGATCCAGTCCTTAGTCACTGCACGAATATCACTCATCTAATTTTTGAGGTGCAGTATTTGGACCCTTTGTTTGTTCTCTCTTTAACCCTATGTAATAGAATAGATTTTTCAATGGTTCCACCAACCATTGAAAATTATTTCTAACTTACACTTAATGCAAATGAAGAGAACATGGGGTGCTTCTACATTGTTCCATATGTGATGCAAAGAAAAGAATATATTTTCTCCATGCCACTCATCCTACATTGCCATTCCTATAACAGTTTAGTGTTTTCTCTAATAGAGAAAATTTGACATTTCTGTCTTCCCCAAATAAATCTGTGACTCCTTTTTCTGATTTGTGTTTGGAGACCACTTCTTCAGCCTGTCCATGAAGTATGTTGTGGCCATGTCCAAACTTGTTTCAGGATTAAACCAAGTAAGTCAGCTTATTTTACTCCCTATACAAAGTAACTAGTTTATGTATGAACAAGTAATGGGCCCATGTCATTTCCGTAAAATTGATACTAGAATTTTCCTGGAAAATTTTGGAAAGAGAATCTGCTGAAAGAAAAGATTATGAATATGGAGTTTTCCACATGGAAAAAGCAAAAATAAAAAACAAAACAAAACAAAATACTGCTCTTAATAAGTTTTCTAAAAAAGTAAAAGTGATCTGGAAGTGAATAAAATATCTAGCCCCAAAGAAAACCTACCTTTACAATTTTCTTTTGCTTAAAACAAATTTATTGGGTTGAGGATTTTTCCTTGTTGTGTTTTTTTTTTTTCCTTTTACAAATAGACACTGCTTGGGCTGGAGTGGTGGCCCAGCAGTTAATGGTGCTTGCCTAGCATGCACAAGGATCCAGGTTTGAACCCCAGCACCATGTACACAATGAAGTGTCATAGCAACAAAAACCAGATGAAAAACTAAATAAAACTGATTCTCTCTCTGTCTCTCTCTCTCTCTTTCTCACTGTCCCTGTCTCTTTTAAAAAAATAGACAGTTCTTGACCAACCTAAACTCAACTTTGAAGGCCAAGATAACTTTAGGTAAGAGCTAAGCTCCATTTCAGTAATGATATTAACCATATTTCTTTTTTTTTTTTAAAGAGAGAGGGACAGTGAGAGAGACAGAGAAAGAGAGAAACAACTTTATTTAGTTTTTCACATGGCCTTAGTTGCTCCAACACTTGGTTGTGTACGTGGTGCTGGGGTTTGAACTCGGGTCCTTGTGCTTGCCAGGCAAGCGCCGAAACCGCTGAGCCACCGCTCCAGCCCTTAACCATATTTCTTGAACCTGTATGCTGACCCCATTTTGGATCCTTAATTTTTAAATTAGATAAGGAGGTAAGCATTAATTAGACTTTCTAAAACTTCCATCATCCCATGACTCTTTAATTTGTTTATTGTGAGAAATGGCCACATAAAAATTTTCCCTCCTCCCACCAATATTATTTTCATCTTCTCTACATTTAGTGGTTGGGCTGACCTTATCTATTTACTTCCCTGGAAAGACTGGAGTTGCCACATTTCTAGGGTTGCCAGGTGAAACAGCCATGAGATGTATTTTCAAGAATCATTCATCTGTTGTTTGTGTGAAACTCAGATTTAACGGGGTGTTCTCTATTTTTATTGGTGAAATCTGACAGCTCTTCTCATTGTGCTCATGCAACCATGTGAAAGAGCTGTCATGTACTGTGATTTCTCTTGAATTAAATGCTAGACATCCCTTAATTATAGACTTATTCACAGTATTATCCTTACCATCAAGATTTCATCTGACTATTGCTTTTATTTCTATTTATTGTGTTTTAATCAAGTCTTAACTATGGAGCATTCAGGAAAATATGAAAGGGATGGATGGAATACAATGATCTAAGATTTCTTAGAAAACTAAGGACTATATAGGGGAGAAATTTTATTCAATAACCAAATAGTTGTTATATAGAAGAGGTGTCAAACACAATCCCTGTTTATGCAAAATATGCAGCTTTAATTATAGAGGAAGTTACAAGGTAACATATTATACTTCATCATAAATCTAACCATTAAGAAAACACGTGCTGGGCTGGAGTGGTGGCTCAGCGGTTACACACTTGCCTGGCATGCAGGTGGATCTGGGTTCAAACCCCAGCTCCACACACTCAATGAAGTGTCAGAGCAACGAAAACCACATGAAAAATTAAATTATATTCTCCTTCTATCTCTCTCTTTCTCTCTCTCTCTCTCTCTCTTTCTCATACACACACACACACACACACACTTTCTTTAAAAAAAAAAGTAAAGAAAAAGAAAAAGGAAAATATGTGCTGTAATGGGCATTTGCAATGGAATGAAGACTAGATTTCTGCTTATGGAGACTGTTGGTATTTAAAGAAAGGACCTGTCTGCTAAGTACATTATAAAAGACATCCCTACATTGTTGTTTTTTGCTGGCAGATCATATAATATAGTTTTGGGAGGTCGGAAACTCTGACGAAGGATGAGAGATGGTGAAAAGTTCTGGGCACATGGTAGGTGAGAATGGTTCCCATATACAAATATGTTTATGGGAGTAGAGCAAAAAATTTGAAAAGGACAAATTTGTCACAACAGGGTAGCCAGAGAATTATAGGAGAGAATAGACTAAATTCAATTTTAAATTGTTTTCTGTTCCTTGTTGGAATGTGAATTCTATTATCTCAAAATCTCCTCTTAATGAACTGTATGGAGAAGTCATAGATGAGTGGAGCCTTGGGTTGATCAGGGACAGAAACTGTGGCTGGATGAGGAATGAAACTGAAGAATGGGGAAGGCAGTCATAGACTCCAAAAAACAAAAAAAGGATGAGGAGCTAACAAAAGGAAACAAAAGGAGAGCAGGATTAGGAAAGTTCAAGATGTCATGTTGAGTCAGAAATTTAAGATGCCATGGGAAATGCCTTAGTTACTGTCTCAAATCATCATCCCTGTCTATCTACTAATTTTTGGTATCAAATTGGGATCAGTAGCATATCATATTTTTACTACATATGCATATTTGATTGTACAATAAGACAGCTCCTGAATATTTTTTTTAAAGTTTATTTCAGAGTGGAAGATTGTTGCTCAGGGATGTACTAGTGACATGGGGATAAGCTCTGGAGTTTTAGGACTTTCCAACAATGAGATGGGTTGCTCCTTAGGGCAGTGGGAATCTGCAAAAGACCAGTATAGAGGGTCTCCTCAGACTAGCTGTGGGAAACAGTTGGAGGACTTTTACCAACACTTACATTACGCAGCTTTTCAACAAATCCTCTAAAACTTTGCCTATAGCTACTTTCTTAACACAAGTTGACTGTTCTAATTCTCAGTGCCTCCTACCATGGATTTTTAGCTTCTTAAACTGTTTTATTAGTTGTCTTGATATTGCCTGTAACAGAGTACCAGTAATCATGTACCAAAAAAAAAAAATAAATAACTTCTTCTTAACTCTGACAACAAATTAAAAGTATATAGACACAAGGGCTGGAGCAATGGCCCAGTGGATAGGATGCTTGCCTGTCATGCGGGAACGCAGGTTTGAATCCCAGCACCACATATACAATGAAGTGTTGGAGCAATGAAAGCCACATGAAAAACTAAATAAAAGTATTTTTTTCTCACTGTCCCTCTCTCTCTTTAAAAAATATATAGAAAGAGGCAAAAACAAATAAAACAGAGATAAAGCACTGTATTCAATCAATTGCAAGCTCATGGTAATGTTTATAGGGTCAAGAAATTATGAATCAAGCCATTATATTCTTAGAACATTCTATGCAACTGGAAGAAAGGAAGTGAATGAACTTTTTATCTCAAGGTACAAAAATTATATCTGAATTAGTACTCTTAATTCATAACAATTTAGGAGCATTTTGTCTTCTCATCAAAAGACAAAATGACAAAAATGGTAAATACGGAAATATTAAAATTCCTAATGGAAAAATTATTACTTCATTTAACCATTTTAAGTATTTCATGTAAATGCTTCATATTTCTCAACTTTATCATCATTATGTGTACAATGTTTCTTGTTGCTTTTTCATAGTTGAAATTATTAAATTCTGCATTTAACAATTATTATAATTTTAATGACCACTTAATATTGTGTGGATGTAATCCTGTAGTTCAATAACTCTTCTACTTTAATATTTTAATATTCTTTCTAAATTTTGATCATAATTTTGATGAAAATAGATATATATATATTAGGCTTTTCTGTATTTTAAATAATGCTCTTTAATTAGATTCAAAAAAGATAAAAGGAGAATTTCTCAATAAATAGGAATGAACATCTTTTTTTCTTTAGAGAGAGAGAGAGATGGAGAGTGAGAGAGAGAAAGAATTAATTTCATTTAGATTTTCATCTTTTTTTCTGACACTTAGTTGAGTATGTGGCACTGTGGTTCAAATCTTGGTCCTCGTGCATGACAGGCAAGCACTGTACCACTGAGTTACCACTTTAGCCCCAGGAATGGACATGTTAAGGTTCATGTTGATGTAGCTAACTTAATTGTCCATGATCATGAGCTTTCATAATTTAAAAGATTCAAAACAAAGTTTTAAATATTCTGGTGAGTTCTACTTTTTTCCCCAACATAAATTAACTATTTATCATTATCGTTGTATTGTATATATTTAGCAAATAATAGGAGCTAATAATAT
>PVKS010025262.1:0-30064 GCA_004027875.1 Aplodontia rufa
TTTTTAATGTTGCTTAATCTAAGGGAGTTGGGTTTCCCAGGTATAGTATAGGACACAAAGATTTATTGCTTCTGTTTCGTCATGGTGCACTTTGGAGGCCTTTTTTAAATGTGATTTGGAATTAACCTGCTTATCATTGTTGACCAAGTCCAAAGGCTTTTATTCAATGTCTACTTAGCATTATTTGAAGTGTAACTATTAATGCCTATTTGAAGTAGAAGAATAAAACTGTGCTTATCTAAATAACTGGATCCTCACTACCGATCTCTTGGAAGTCTAGCCACATCTCTCATAACAGCATTGCAGCTATTTGAAATATTTTTATGTTTCTATTTTTTTCCTTAGAAACAGTTGATAATCCTTGTTTGAAGAGTAGGCCTATTATTTTAAAATTCAGCAATAGCAACAAATCATGTTGTCTAATGAAATAGCCACCTCATTTAAATTTTAGGAACAATGTAGGGCTTCTCAAAGGTTAAATAGACATACCATTAGTGGGAAATCAGTTATGTTAGTACTTACTCATTTTTAAATTAAAACAATTAATAGCTGGGCATAGTGGCATGTACTGATAATTCCAGCAGCTTGGGAGGCTGAGGCACAACGATTATAAGTTGGAAGCCAGCCTCAGCAACTTAGTGAGAACCTGTCTCAAAATAAAAATTAAGAAAATGAAAAGAGGGGCTGGAGCGGTGGCTCAGTGGTTATGATGCATACCTGGCATGCTCAAGATTGCGAGTTCAAACCCCAGCACCACATACGCAACAAAGTCTCGGAGCAACGAAAGACACATGAAAAACTAAATAAAAATTGTTTCTCTCTTTCTCTCACTGTCCTTCTCTCTTTAAAATAAATAAATAAATAAACAAAAATAGTGGGCTTAGGTTCAATGATCAAGTACTGCAAAAACAAAAAACCTCAAATAAATAAAAATTAAAAAGTAATAGTTATATGATTATTGTAATATTCATTAACTATATATATAACACACATGTTATATGTGTAGTTAATAATCACATCCGAGCTACAATTTCATGGATATTGCTTAAGGAAAAGGTAAACTTATTTAAGTAAAACTCAAGCAAGAGCTGGGGGTGTAGCTCAGTTGGATAGCACTTGCCTAGCATCCAAGGCTCTGGATTTCATACATAGCACTGCAAACAAACAAAAAATACAGTGAGTTAATTTCCTGAAAAATATTAAACAATAAAAAGGTAATGAGAATAAGACAAAGATTGTGAAGGGCGCATAACACACAAGTGATGACAGTTCAAGAAACACTGATGGAATGAAAAGAGCAGAAGATTTTGGGTCCCAGTTAGTTTACTGGTAAGCTGCAAGTCTGTGGGCATGTTACTTAACCTCTCTAAGCTGTACTTGCTCATCCAAGCAATCAGAGTGAATTGCAGTGGTGATTAAGAGATAGGTGTCATAGAGTACCAAGCACAATGCCTAAAGAGCTTCATAGTGGGAAATTTTTCCATCGATTCACATCCACTCTTATAGGACAAAGATATTGTCTATTTGAACAAGTTACCACCAGCTTGAAAGGGAAAACCAGAAGCATTTCATTAAATGTAATGAGCAAAGGGTAGCAGCTCAATGATTGCTTTGAAGACTCAACGTATTAATTTGAACCTATTCACTTGGGCATGTTTGTTAAGGCATCAATCATATAATGAAGGAGTCAAGTAGCCACACCTTATATAATGTTAAATAATTGAGGCTACCCTTGGACTCTAGGAGTTTCTCAACTCCCCAGACATCAAGCCAACCAAGGAGAATCTTTCCTTTGCTGATCATTATAATGTCTCTTTCTCTCATCTCATAGCTAAATTCACAGCTTAATTTGAGAACTCTTCATTACCTTATGAACTACTTGGTTCACCTAAACCTTCTATGCTAAAGTGCACTTTCCCTGGTCCTGATTTTTTTCTTCTCATTTTGTTTGCTATTTAATTATACATGTTCTCGTTTTTTGTGCTAAGTAAGGAAGGGAGGGTACCTACGTGACTTAGTGAGCTCAAGCTGCCATAGAAAACACTAAATATGGTGTGGCTGAAAGACAGACATTAATTTCTCATAGACCTGGAGGGTGGAAGTCCAAGTTCAGGATGTCAGGCCAGTGTAGTGAGGTTCTGCTGCAGACTTCTTTTTTCCTGACTTGCAGGTAGCTGCCTTCTTGCTTTGTTCTGATAAGTAAAGGAGAGAGTGGAGAGAGTGGTGGGGGAGAAACAAGCTCTCCAGTGTCTGTTCTTGAGAAGCCATTTCTGTTTGTGTGTGTGTGTTAGGTTCAGTCTTGGTGTTTCTTCTCATAAGAAACTAAGGTCTTATCTCCAAATTCTATCACACTGGGAGCTGAGGCTTCAACACGAATTATGGAGCAAAATATCTAGTCTATTACAACATTCAGTTCATAACAAATGGTAATATAAGTTGTGTTGTCTTTTGCCAGAAGCCAGCAATTTATCATCTGTGGCCCACCAGAATTCCAGGCTGGAAAAGTCTTGAGTCAGTTACTCATTGTAGAACCAGGTGAGCATCCTAACAATGGGCTAAAATTGGTTCTCAGACTTAGTCTAATGAATATATTTGTGTGTGTGTGTGTGTATGCGCACACTTATTTTATTAGGTGTTGAATCTAGGGTGCTGTACCACTTAGTTACAGCATTTTTTATTTATTTTGAGACAGGGCCTTGCTAAGTTGCCCAAGCCGACCTCAAAATTCTGATCCTCCTGCCTCAGCCTCCTTGGTGGTTGGGATTACAGGTGTGTGCTACCTTATCCAATTTAATGTATATATTCTTGGTTGTTCCTCAGTTATCATGAATTCACAAAAGATAAGCAAGACTCTGGGCACACTGGTTCATGTCTATAATCGCTGTGGCTCAGTAGGCTGAGGCAGGAGGATTGTCAAGTTCAAGGTCAGTCTCAGTAACTTAGTCAGATCCTGTTTCAAAAAAAAAAAAAAAAAGCAAAAGGTCTGGGGATCATCCCTCTTCTGGATATTTTCCCAGAGGAGTTAGAATCAGCATATTACAGCAGGACTGCAACATCAAGGTACACAGCAGCTCAATTTACGATAGCTAAATTATGGAATCAACCGAGATGCCCCTCACTGGATGATTAGATCCAAAAGTTCTGATATATGTATATACAATGGAGTTCTACTCCACTATTAGAAATAATGATATTGCAGCTTTTGAAGGTAAATGGGTGGCAATGGAAGAAATCATGCTGAGCAAAGTTAGCCAAACCCAGAGAGTCAAGGGCTGAATGTTTTCCCTCATTTGTGGAGGCCAGAGCTAAAGCCAGGCTTGGGTGAGAGGTAGTCAGCCTCGTGTATTAGACCCAGCAAAGGCACAGCGACATATAATCTAGGGGAACCATAGACATATAGGTGTGGAAGGGGAGAAAGGAGAGGTGGGGGGGCAGGAGAGGGAGGGATAGGATGGAATCTAGGAGGACAATCAATAATATAGCATACTCTTTACCACTTTGAGAAGTCAAATAATACTTATGCAATCATTTAATTCTGGAAAATGTTCAATCTCATAAATATATGGACATTTATATCACTTATAGGGGTGTAATATAGAAGAATCAAGAGACGGGTGTGGGTAATGTGGGGGTAACTATGCTTTAGGATCAAATGGTTTAGGATATTGTTACTTTATACATATTTATGATTGTATAACAACTCAACTCCTTAATAAAAAAGGAGGGTGCACTGGGGATGTAGCTCAGTGGCAAAGGGCCCCTGTGTTTAATCCTAGTACCAAAAAAAAAAAAAAATGAGCAAAACATATGAGTTTGGTGATTTTTCTTCCTCATTTTCTTTTTATTTTTCCCATATATTTCATTGGTCCATTATAGTTATACATAATAGTGTAATTCATTGTTTCTTTCTTATTTTAGTATATCATTCTGTTTGTATGTAACAAGAGCTTGCATGCGGCAGGCAAGTGCTGGATGACACAGTCTCATCTAATCTCAAAATAGTCCTGAGAGTAGAAATTTTTACATCCTTTTTTAGGTGAGAAACCAAATCTCCATAAGATGAAGTAATTTGCACAGCATTAAGTAATCACCAGTTGAGGGAGCCCAGATTTAAACCCAAGCCTGAGTGAATTTCAAGGCTCTGGGAAGAGTCGATGTGTCTGGAATTCTTTCTTGTATTGCTTGTCTAAATGTTCATTCACTCATTGAACACACTGGGTTCCCACCATACGCCAGGTTCTTTGTAGTTAACAGCAGTGAATGAAATAGATTAATAATAATAATTATTATAATCTTTGTCCTTGTGACTTATTTACATGAGACAGATAATGAACATAAAAGCCACAATAAGTAAAAGCAAGTCGCCTATTATATAGTGATAACTGAAAAATTAAGTAAGGGAGAGGGACAGGGATTGCTGGGTTGGAGGATGTCAGTTTATAATACAGTGGTCAGAAAAAGCCTCTCCAAAACGGAGATAGTTAAGACATGAAAAAGTTCGAGCAGAATGTCACTAATTCTTTTTTTGAAAAGCCATTGTGTCAGGACTCTTTCTTGCAAGGAATATGAAAGTAGGCTTTAAATTGACTTCAGCAAAAAGTAAAAACATATCAGGAAAAATAACAGCTCAGGGAATTGAAAAGCCCTGATAGGCTAGATCAGAGGTTAAACAGTGTCATTAGGACAAAACCCACTTCATTTTGTACCTGTTTTTACCCTCGTGGTGAAATATTCTCTAGTTCCACATGGAGGCAAAATATTTGGGAGCAACCCCAGGCCAGCATCCTACCACAGACAAACCCAGGAGGAAAGAGAGAGGGCCCCTCCGAGAAGAATCCAAGGAAAAGTTCCTTTGCCTTTCAGTGGGTTACAGGTTCCTCTGCACTTGTGGCTGTGATTAGGAAAACCTGGCCTATTGGCTGGGCTGAGTCACCTGCTCACCAGAGTCAGAGGAAGAGTTAATCTGTACACAGGGGTGGGGATGGGGAGGAAATAAGGGGATTGCCAGAAGCAAATGAATGACTGCCAAGAGGAGAAAGCAACAAATACCCCTGATATCTGCGATCTAAAAATAATTTATTTTATCCTGTCGTGCACACTGTTGATCCAGAGTGCTCCATACCAAAACGACGGTTCAGCCAGATTTCTCCCTAAGAGAAGGGCTGCAGATGGTATCAGCTCACTCAGTGGAACCAGTGGTTCTTGGGGTCTCCTGTCACCACACAGGATGCGTGAGCAGCATGTTCACAGGCTGGCACGCCCTGGGAGATGGCTGGACTTGTGGTTTTGACCTGTGACCGCTTTTGCATTCTCCGTGGGCTTTAGTGAGCCACATCAGAACAAGTGCCTCATCTCCAGCGTTTGAGTCTGGGTGATGACATTATAAGGACAGAGTCCTAAATTCTGACAACAGAGATGGCTTCTTTAGTAGAATCTCACTCTTTTCCTCGGCAGCTCTGTTCTTGTACTTTGGTGCTAGACAGTCCACTCCACCACTTAATTGCTGGGGGACTTTGAGCAAATCATGTGACTTCCTGAGCCTCAATCTTCTCATTTGCATAACAAGGACATTAAGAGGAGTCAATAAATGGTCATAAATAAAGAAGTTAGTAACAGCCTGGCATACAGCAGGGGCTCAGAAAATTTTGCCTCCGCCCCCTACCTCCTTGCTCCCTTTTTCCTGAGGCCCTTATCAGGTTTCCCTGGAGTCCAAGTTATGCAACTCACAGATAAACCAGTCTAATTAAGAGAAAAGGAATGAAAGGGATGAGCAAGTAAACCCTGGGGCAGGGCCTGGGGATGTGTAATTGAGTGGAAATCATAGGTTTGGAATTAGATTGGATTTTGAATCTCAGTCCCATCACTTGTTAGATAGGAGGCTTCAGGGAAAATGACTTCATATCCCAGAGTCCCAATTCCCCACAAGGAGAAAGCCAGTTACTGCTATTTATGGTTGTTGGGAGGCTTAATTGAAATAATATTGTATATAAGGAACTTAGCACATGATAGGCCTCAAATGAGTCTTTGTTCTCTTTGTTTTCAAAAGTCATTAATGCGTGGGCGAAATGTGATTGACAATCAAGAATTTCACATGAACATTCCCAGAGAGAATTAGCTGTTTTTTTCTGAAGGCAGGAATGTTCAGACCTTTGCCTTAGTCTCCTCCCTTTCTGCTTGTTTAATTTCTTTTCCCCTTATGTTGGAGGCTGGGCAGAGGAAATAAAAGTCAGCCAACAGAGGAGTGCTGACAAAATATGCTACACACTATGGGTGGGACACCTAACAAGTAAAAGTTATACTCCTTGTCCTTGAAAAACTGCTGACCCAATTAGGGGAAATAAAACATGCAGAAGAGGCCATTTAAAATACTAACATTTAAAACAATAGCCTATTCATTTTGAGGTTAAGGTAGACCTCCAGAGATTAACCAGACCTGGATATGAAAAGCTAGGAGGACTTCTGAAGGCAGAGAGGATTGGAGAGAAAAGGCCCCAGCAGAAGGCCAGAGATGGAATGAAAGCTCTCCTATGTGGGACAGTGACCTCACTGACTTATCTGCACACTAGGAAGGCATTGTGCAGAGGTAATGAGATAACAAGTCAAGAGGCTCTTGGGCAACTCAATGAGGTCAGTCGTAAGTTGGTGTTATTACCTATTACTGGCACTCTAACACAAACAAATCCGGTCTTTCCAAACTGACTTCATGGAAAAAAAGAGGTGAGACTTTCATCTGCCACAAGGTGGAGACCATCTCTGTTATCATTGAGTTATTTAAGTTTGAACTTCCCTGGCAATTCTTTTTTGGGAGAGAGAGTGGGGCTGGAGCAGTGGCTGGGGGTTTTGCGTGGCACTTGTCTGGCATGCACAAGTATGCGGGTTCAAACCCCAGCGCCACCTACACAACAAAGTGTCTGAGCAACGGAGGCCACATGAAAAACTAAATAAAAAATTGATTCTCTCTCTCTCTTCTAAAGAAAGAGGGACAGTGAGAGAGAGAGAGAGAGAGAGTAAGAGAGACTCAATTTCATTTAGTTTTTTTATGTTGCTTTCATTGCTCCAACACTTCGTTGCGTATATGGTGCTAGGGATTGAACCTATGTCCTCGTGCATGCCAGGCAAGTGCTATAACTGCTGAGCCACTGTTCCCACCTCCCTGGCAATTCTTAAATAGTGGCAAAACTCCTTTTCTCTGTGCAGGGTTGCACTGAACCAGAACTGGGACTCTATCAGATGCCACTTGCCAGTGTAGAACAAGTAATGGTGCCATCTCCTACTGAAGCTTAGGTCATTGCATCTGACACCTCCACAACTAATGTCAGAGGATGCAGAAAGACGTTGGTCTACCACCTCACTTTCTCAAGCCCATCTTAGCTTCTTATCCTAACCTTCCTCCGTGCTTTACAAAAGGGCGACATGATGGCACGATGGTCATGGGCACGGCTCTGTGTCTTACAGACTGTCTTACAGAGAGTATGAAAAATGTACTGACTAAATGTAAGGATGATACTAATAATAGTAATTCTCTTCTGCAATCGCTCCGAGGTAATTCAAAGGACTTAACACAGTGTCTGGCACATGGTATTCACTTACTAAATGGTACTTCATATTATCTTAAACTGGTTTGAAGTTTTTTAGAGCACCAAGGCAGATTTATGTAACCTGGAATGAATTGCAGCTTCAGTTATATTCAGATGTAATTCTGGCATGATGTAATAAGATCTTCCACCATTAACCTTTATGTGCATGTGAATATAGAAAGGGCTCAGGAAACAGGCCCGTGCGTATGCTTTGCTTTTCCTTTTCCTTTTTTTTTTTTTCCTGGTACTGGGGGATGAATTCAGGGGTGCTTTACCACCGAACTACATTCCCAGCCCTTTTTATTTTTATTTTTAGACAGGATCTTACTAAGTTGCCTAGGCTACCCTTGAACCTATGATCCTACTGCTTCAGCCTTCCCAGTAGATTGAATTATAGAACTGTGCCACCATGCCTCATACCTGGTTTAACTTTTTTTTTTGACTGTACAAAGTACAGTTAATTTTGCAGGGCACTGCAAAAATAGAGTCTATATGTATACAAGTAATATAGATATACATATAAATAAATTATGCCCTGTTCAATCATTTTCAATGAGGAATCAAATGCCACTGCACAGACAGAAAAACTTCACAATGGCTTTACCACTTACTAAATGTGTGATCTAGAGAAAGTAATTTAACCTATTACCTCAGTTTCCTCATTGTAAATTATTATTATGTTACTCAGAGAGTTGTAGGGGGGTTAAATGGGATGCCATGTGGAACGTCCCTGGAACACAGTTAAATGCAAGCACAGTTAAATACGGAGCATTGTCATCCAAGTCTTAGCTTCTTTACCAATTCTTTACTTTCTGAGACCATTTGGAAGAAATTATATTTTAAGAGGAAGCCTGTTTGGGAAAGACTTGGTGAAAGAGAGAACTGGTTGGGGAACGTATATGATTCTTTTTTTTAATTATTATTATTTGTTAAACATGGTCTTACAGTTAGGAGGGATTCATCATCAAACAATCAAGAATAAAAGTATAATGACAGAACAAGCCAAGGCTGGTGCCATTCCATGGTTTCCCCCCTTCGGTTCCCCATGGTTCCATGTTTCCCCCTACTTAAACCCCAAGTTAATTGGACTTCTCATGGAAGTCGGAGGTTCCCCTCTGATTAGATTCCCCAGTACTACCTCCCTCTGGGCTCCTTGCTATCCTTCCTTTTTCCTCCCCCCTTCCCTGCCCCGCTTCCTGCATGCCCCAGCATCCTAGGCAAGGTTCCTCACGATTGTGTAAAAATTCATACATGTTGAGGTAATTGTTAGCTTAGCCATCTATCATACTGTTTCTGCTTGAATTCTAGCTTCCACAAATGAGAAAAAACATTCGACCCTTGAGTCTCTGATTTTGGGATATTTCATTTAGCATAATTTTTTCCTTCTCCATCCATTTGGCTGCAAATACCATAATATGGTTTTCTCTGATAGCTGAGTAGTATTCCATTGTATAAATGTACCAAAGTTTTTGAACCTGCTCATCAAGTGAGGGGCATCTGGGTTGGTTCCATAATTTAATTATAGTAAATTGAGCCGCTATAAACATTGAAGAAGCTGTATCTTGATAATATGCCGATACTAACTCTTTTGGGAAGATACCCAGGAGTGGGATAGCTGGGTCGAAAGGCGGTACGTATTTGATTCTTGATGCAACCCCAATACGTATGATGACAACCTGAACCTTCCTTAGACATCAGCCATCCTGATAAGAAGTTTCAGAGTGAATTGCCTCTGCAGCAGCACTAGGTTGTTTGTTTAGCAGATTACACCTCTGACTTGGATCCGCCCTCTCTTTGGACCACAGCTGATAGATGGAAGCATCTGGACTCTCCAGGTCTCCCTGGTCTGGGAGGAAGGGAGGGTGGAGTTCCAGGCTGGGAGTGAAGACACCTGGTTCTCGGCTCACTTGCTGCTTTCCATTGGTGTGTCATTTCGTCTCTGGGTCTCAGCTTCTATGGATTCAAACTTATATTCTCTAAATTCTTTCCAAGTCCTAGTAGCTTTTAAATGCCCATGAATATGTAACTTGGTGCTTAACTCAACAATATGGTCTTCGTAGATGAAGGTGGTGCCAAAATGAAATTATCTCATTCCATTATGAAAATTTTCTGATTTTTTGAACAGAGAGGGGCTAGATTCAGCTAGATGAATAATGAGGATGAGCAAATGTGTCTCTGAAGCCAGGATGCAGAGTTTGGTCTTTAATGACTTGGAGGTAATGTCCTCTCATCTACTAACACCACCACCCACAAGGTCTGACGTGGGTTTCCTGGTTGGGAGGGATTGTTTTCACTCTCTAGCCGGGGTTGTTCTTTTGGATTCAGAGCTGGTTTTCAAGTCCCTGTCATTCTAGAGAGGCTTCTCTCTGTTCTCAGGCACCCAGCTGGGGCAGCCCACGCCCTCTCTCCACTCCTTACTGTGGATAGATGTGTCAGAGCAGAGTCACGGGGACAGCATGAGCTCTCCTAGAGCTCCTCAAACAGGTCCCTCCAGGGCTGTTTTCTCTGGAACGGAGCTCAGTCACTTGCTAAACTCTCAAAACAGAGATGTCTCTCAAACTTCCACAATTACTATTTTTTTTCCTTGTTTGGTGGTGAATGTAAAATTGATAAAGGGCTTCTACTGAGAAAGGGTGCCCATCGAGTGGTGGGAACTGGAATGCGACCGGGCGTTTTCCAGCCCAGGCATTGTAGCAACGTACTGCCCTCCCAACAGCACTGTCTGGGAGGTATTATTAAACCCAATTCCTAGATGAGGAAAGTAAAGTTTAGGAAGATTAAGTTTTGGCCTAAGTCATATAACAAATAAGAAAGGAATCTGGGACCTAAATTCATGTCTTCTGACCCCAAATTCTGTGTTCTTCCCACGAGTACAGCAGAACCAGGAAATCAGTTCAAATCCACGTTCCCACATAAGCAGGAAGAATTCTGTGACTGTTTCTTGGTCACTGATCTCATGACTCATCGGGCCAATTTGTTTGCCAATATCATTTTTATGGTGGTTTAGTCATTTTCCTGACACCCTGTGGCTTCTGGGGAATAAAATTAAACAGATAAGATGCTGGCTGGACTTAAGAAGTTTACATTCCAGAGAAACAATTCAAGTGAGAAAACAACATTTTATGTTTTGTACTTAAAGCAAGAGAGAAGAATAAGGGGCAGGAGATAGCAGGGTGGGGAGGGGGAGTTCTTTTAAAAACATGGTTCCATTAAGGCAAGTAAAGTCATATGCTCCTTTATTCACCAAATATTTACTAAACATCTATTGTGTGTCAAACTCTGCACTAGCAACAGAAGACATAACAACAAATAAGATTTAGCCCTCACCATCAAGCTTACAGTTCCAGGAGGAGATAAAAGTGTGATATGCCAACTAAGTGTTGGGGCAACGAAGGCCAGATGAAAAACTAAATAAAGTTGTTTGTTTTTCTCTCTCTAAAAACAAAAAAAAGTGTGATATGCTATTGCAACAAAGTGTGACAAGGGCCCCAGGAGAGATGCATATATAAAGTTTTGTAGTGCATAAAGATGGAAAAGGCTGAAGGGAGGAGGTAATATTTACCCTGAATTGTGAAAGATAATAAAACTTGACAAATAAATTAAGGGGGACATGATTATTTCAGAAAATCATTATCATCATTGTCACCATCACTGTATAATTACTTCCTATGTTCCTGGCATTGTGCTAAGCATTCTGTGTACCTTAACTCAATTGATCCTCATAGTCAACCTCAAGGAAGTTACCCCTATTTTTCAGATAAGAAAAATGGCAGAGAGATGAAATAGCTTATCCAAAGTCTCTTAGCTAGTAAGTGGCAGGCAGGATTTGAACCTGGGCCATCTGACTTCAGAGATTAAATGGTTGACTGTGGAAATGCCCACAGTGGCGTAAACACTTAGTGTAAAGATGACAAGGTGCGTGTGGGTGTTTGTGTGTGTCTTTGTGGCTAACGTAGGGCACACAAATTGTGTTTACCTTTGTTGTTTTCTAGCCTCCTTTTCTGTACCTGTTCCCTGTCTTCTCATCTTTCTCTTCCTGCAGTACTATTTTAAATACATACCTTGAATTCTTGAACCACACCCATGATGCAGAGTCAGGTTGCAAATCTGCAAAAATATCAGCTCATGGTTACAACCTCTTAGAGACAGGTGGTTTTTTTTTTTTTGTTTTCTTTTCCTTTGCCCTGATCCTCCCCAGACTTCATTCCAGGCAGTCCCAGGGGGGATGTTGTGGGAGAGGCTGGTTTATCTCTGGTTTTCAAGAACTTGAGGAGATGATTGTGGAAATGCTGCTCACCTCTGGTGTTAACTTCTGTCCTTTTTGCTTCCAGAACCCATCAAAACCACAGCGGATTGACAAATACCTTCTTGGGGAAAATGGCTGAAATTCTGCTTACTTCTCTAAGTTCTTTCTTTCTCTTAGATTTGGGCCTGCAGTTTCTTACCACCTTGTCAGCTCTTTGATGCGTAAATGAAGATTAAAAGAAAAATTATCCAGCATGCTTAGTTATTTTCAGCACAAGGATTGGTCAACGTTACTCGTTCTTGAATTACAGGAAACTCAAAGTTCCAAGACTCATCTAACTCACAGCAACCTTATGATGTAGATACAATTAACCTGATTTTTCCAATGAGGCAAATATGATTCAAGAAGTTTAAATAACTTGCAAAAGGTCACACAGCTAGTAGATGATGTTGCCAAGATTACAGCCCAAGTTTCTCTGACTTTAATTCTGACATCTCTTCCTCTGCATTCCCAGGTCCACCACTAACTAGCTGTGTAACCTTGGAGAAGTAGCTTACCCTCTCTGTGTTTAATTTTCCTCATTTACAAATTGTGTTAGCTTTTCGTTACCATAACAAGTACCTGAGATAAATCAACTTAAAAGAGGACAGGTTTATTTGGGCTCTCGTTTTCGGAGGTTTCAGTCCATAGTTGTTTGGCTCTTACTCTGGGCTTGTGGGAGCACAGCACATCTTGGCAGGAGTGTGTGGCAGAAGAGTCTTGTTCACCTCATGGTGGCCAGGAACAAAGAGAGAGGAAGGGCTGAGGTTCCAGTACCCCCTTCAGAGGCACACCCTAACATCTTCCCACTAGGCCCCTCTTCTTGAAGGTTCCACCATTTCCCAATAGCGTCATGGGCTGGGGACAAATCCTTCAACACATGGATCTTTGGGAGACATTCAAGATCCATACTCATCCCCAAAAGAAGGTACTAAAAGGATCAACATCAAAGAATTGTGCAGATGAAATGAGTTGATAACACAAAGTATTTATAGCTACCTCTTGCATTTATAACTTAACAAATGTTTGTCATTTCTAATATTATTATAATTTTCTAGGGAAACTAGTCTTGTCTGGAAACTGAAAGGTTATGACCTCTTTAGAGAAGAGTGCTTGTCAATCTCTCTCTGTCTCTCTCCCTTATTCTTTTCTTCACTCATTCACCATTTATGGGCACTCTCCAGTGTGTAGGGCCTTCTATGTGGTGTACAGTCAGGCCCTGTAGAGTCCGGGCCAAGGCTATGGGTGTCTCCCCACTTCAGAGTTCTATTTCCAAAGGGAGGAGTTACTTCCTCTCTGACCTCTAGGATAAGAGCGAAGGCCTGTCTGAGTAAATGTTTTGTAGTTTCAGTATTTGTTAATCCCCTTTCCCTGTTTCTTCTCTGGTTTCCGAAGTCCTGCCTCTTTCAGTCTCCGGATATGTTTTAAAGCTAGTAGTTATCGTTTCCGAGACTCTGTCACCTGGCCCTCTCCACCCTCAGGTGACAGGCATCCTGAAGCACTAGTTAATTACCTCTTTTTTTTTCTTTTCTTTTTTAAGTGTTAGCTAACTCTTTAGAGACTGCCAGGGCTTCTGAAAAATGAGATGCCAAACCCAGTGGAGCCAGAGAGTCATCCATCAGGTGAATAGATGAATAGTTGGCTATCCACAAATGTCCATCAAGTGCTTGCCACCTGCACAGCTCTCTACATGGGCACTGGGGAAAATGTGGAGGTAACAATCATACCATCTTGTGACAAGATAGAGAGAACAATAGCTCATAAATACTAGTTTCATTTAATAACAGAAGATTGTCAGGTGACATTTAGGTGTGCGATGAATGAAACAGCTACTTGGGTTGGGCGCAAGGAATTTAGAAGGGAAAGAGAGAAGTAAGTGTGTGTGAGTGTGTGTGTGCATACATGTGGATACATATGTGGATGTGAGTGTATTTTGTGATTGGTGTCAGTCCCATTTAGGAAGGCAAACATTCTCCAAGGAACGGGGAGGGGAGTGGTCCCAGAAAAAATAGGGGAGGACTAGAAGCAATATACCCTAGTCAGAATGCAAAGATTCTAGCAAGAGCCAAGGTCATGGTAGGTGTTTAATCTGGTGTGTGTGTGGGGTGGGGGTGGTCCAAGGCATCGAGTCTGAAACCAAGCAGTGTCCACCTGGCTTTGTTCATTTAGACCAGCTGGCCTATCCACACACTTTTGGATAAAGTTTTTCCTGGGAGAGTCAAAAAAATTTTTTTTAAAGATTTTTTTTTTTTTTAAGAGAGAGGGACAGTGAGAGAGACAAAGAAAGAGAGAAACAACTTTATTTAGTTTTTCACATGGCCTTCGTTGCTCTAACACTTAGTTGTGTATGTGGTGCTGGGTTTTGAACCCGGGTCCTCGTGCCTGCCAGGCAAGCGCCGAAACCGCTGAGCCACCGCTCCAGCCCAAGAGTCAAAAAATTTTATAATAATTACTAGAGCCATTCATTCTTACCCTTGAGAACAGGAAAGTGAAAGACTTCCTAACCCAGATACACCTATTACATCATGAAAGCAGAAAGGTTATGTAAAAAATGGAAACTGCATTCAGCCTCTCCTGTTCTGACCACTGAATCCTGAGATTAGTACAGCTTGTTTCCGTTCATACTATTTCCTTGGGGATTCTTATTCCCTTAGATTTAGTGTTGCCCCTAACCTTTGGACCTGAATGAATTGAAACATCAGGAAGGAGTTGAAGAAAGTGGTTAGGAATTAACACAAAGAAAAAGTTCACTTCATGTGATTCCCGGTATGTGCAGCAAAAAACGGTCATGGCTCCTCTAAAGTGTTAGTGAGTTGGACCATTTGTCAGGGTACAACAGCATAAAATAGTAAGGTTTGTTGCTTTCAAATTTTAGTTGTGCTTTTATTGATGTCTTTTTTTTTTTCGTACCAGGAATTGAATCTAGGGGCACTAAACCACATCCTTACCCTTTTCATTTCTTATTTTGAGACAGGGTCTTGCTAAGTTGCTTAAGGCCTTGCTAAACTGCTGAGGGTGGCCTTGAACTTGCAGTTCTCCTGCCTCAGCCTCCCACACTGTTTGTATTACAGGTGTATGCCACCATGCCCAGCTATTGATATCTTTAATGCTAATAATTCCAAGATTGCTTTATGTTTACATATCATTGGATATATAGCACAAATACTGTTGCAAATATAGCTATTCTATATTTTTTCTTCCTTTATTTTCTTTCTTTCTTCTTTCTTTCTTTCTTTCTTTCTTTCTTTCTTTCTACGAGGGATTGAAACCTGGAGTGCTTAATCTCTGAGCTATATCCCTGGCCCTTTTTCTTTTATATGTTGAGACAGGGTCTTGCTAAGTTGCCAAGGTTGGCCTCTGGCCTTGAACTTGTGATCTTCCTGCCTCAACCTACAGAGTTGCTAAGATTACAGGTAGGCACCAACATGCCCTGCTGTGTTTCCTAATGCTTCCAGTTAAATGGTTCTGAGGTGTTTTTCAGGTAATTTTTTTCTTATGTTACTTCACAAGGAGGGTGAGGCTGGAGAGCAAAAATAGCCAGATGTCGTGCTGGGAATGTGTCTCAGCAGTAGAGCCCTTGCCTACCATGGATTCTGAGCACTAAAAAGTGTGGAAAAAAAAAAAAGAAAAGTCTATATAAGCAATAGAAAAGGAGGAAATATTGGGGTTTTTAAACCTTGGTCCTTAAGAAACAGCAAGGGAAAACCAACCAAAGCAAAGGAGAAATCCTGAAAGTCATTATAAACAGAGGGAACCACTTGGGAAATGCAAGCGAAAGCAAAGGCAGAGAGGTGGGAAATAGAGACTAAGAGTCCCAGGTGTGGGCACTAAAGGGACTGAGATAGCCCCAACTGAAGCTGGAGGAATTTTCCAGAAAGATTAAAGTCTGTTGTTGGAAATGCATGCAGAGAGTATGCGGGGTGATGTTCGGAATGGTCCATGTGATCGATGCCAGGTGACAAAGAACTGAGCAGGACCTCAGAAGGAAAACTTTCTCCTTCATGGACAGACATGCTGTATGGCCTGGAAATAACTCCAACATGGGTCCTCGAAAACACAGAAGAGTGGGTGGAGGCACGTTTCCAACCATCAAGTAGGTGGTCAAGGTGGCAGCTGGGCTGGCTGAGCAACCCTCCAGATGGAGTAAGGCTTTGAGCACAGAGCAGAGAGGAGGGACCTCTGTAGAGCAGCCCAGCACTGAGAGGAGGATGCAATTACCTCTGCTTCACAGATGAACAAAGATGAAGTATACAATGACAATATATTATTCATCAAAGCCCAAGGTCACACGATGGAGGAGTGTGAAGCTGAGAGTCCAGCTCCTGCCTTTCCATTCCCAAGCCTGGCCACTGGTATCATGCTGGGCATTGTTTCATTTTTTAAAATTTCACCTAGTGTCAAGTTCTTTATATATTTTCTCTGAGCTATAACAGGATCCAGCCATATGCTTAAGTGTCAGCATGTCAGCGTTTCACAAACCTGTCACTTCCACATGACCCTAACACCTAGAGCTAAAATTGGACAGGAGCTCAGAGCCCAAGCATCTCTTTCCTTTTCTGATGATTTCACTGGGGTAGGGGTGAGGCAGGGAGTCCTGAGTGGGCAAAGTCCCGAATAGGAAATATATCCTTAACTGGCGTATAGACTTGTGCTCATATATTTCTTTTCTCATATCATATCATTCAAGAAATATAGACCTCAGGGGATTGCAAATGTAGCTCAGTGGTAGAGCTTGTGCTCAGTATGTATAAGGTCCTGGGTTCAATTCCTTGAAATATGTACACACACACACACACACACACACATACACACACTCACACACACACACATGCTGCAGAAAACAGTCCGCAGATTTTCCTTCTGTTATTTGGAGAAATGATACAACTGCTTTCTGTCTTTGTTCATACATTTTATTAGATCATCCATTTTAGATTATTTGAAAATAGAATTACTTTTAATAAAAATATCAGCCATTTAAGGACGGTCCCTTATTCATTCTGATCCTATTATGTGCCAGGTGCTTTAATTTATATTATTTCATTTATTTCTGGCAGGAAATATTATTATGCTTACTTTATAGGTGATGAAACTGAGGTTTGGAGATGTTATAAAAATTGTGTCAGAGCTGGAATTTGAACCCAAGGATTATTGAGTTTTGACAAGGAAGCATACATTTTAACTAGACTTCGTGAATTAACTTGGAGGATTAAAACAGAGAAAACTTTTATGGAACTTAGACCAGTTTCTGGAATATAATAAGATTTAAATAAATGCAAACGGTTGTTATTGGCATTATTGTTGTTGAAAGAACATCTATAAAACTCTCCCTTTCTTTTGTCTTTCCTTCCTTCTTTTCTTGTACTGGGGACTGAACCCAGGGATGTTCTGGCACTATATCCCCAGCCCTTTTCAGTTTTTATTTTGAGACAGGGTCTCATAAGTTGCTGAGGCTAGCCAGGAACTTGCGCTCTCCTGTCTCAGCCTCCTCTAGTGATTGGGATTCTAGGTGTGTGCCACCCTGCCTGGCTAAAACTACCTTTTAAAGAGAATCTCTGGGACATTAATTTCTCAGCCACACCTGGCAGCTCAACCAACACCCGGAGAAAAGATGGTTGTTGTTATTCTGATGGAAACTGGCATATTGCCTAATTTATAAGTGATTTGGGCTTTGCAACTCTTCCATTGTGTCCTTTCCAATGAGTCTCCACTTACAGGGGAAAGGAGCCATCATAGGGTTTTCCAGAAGGCTACTGACTTGTCCTTTCATAGTTAACAGCTGGAAGGAAAAATAGAGGAATTGTGTAAGTGCAGAGTGCTGTGGTGGTTTTAAAAAGGCAAGCTCAGGCCTTTCTTCTGATTAACAGAACACGGTCATGGGTCAGAGATAAGAGACAAAGAGGTGGAGGCAGTAGAGGAAGGCTGGCCTGCTGAAATGTCCCTGAAGCTGAAAAAGAGGATGGGGTGAGCAAAGGCCAATCTAATTAAGGTAAGATCAGAGGAATGGCTAATAGTTAAGAACTGTGGGATTTAATTCAGATCTATCTCAATTTCTCCCTTAAAACTTGCTCGTGTGGTCTATTAGCTTGCCATCCATTTTTTTCAGGTATCTAATTAGAGCTACATTCTGGTCAGGGTGTCCCACACTGTTTTCCTGGTCTTGGCCTTTGCTCATGCTATTGGCCTTCTCTGCCTGCTCCCTCCTCAGGGTTCACGTCAGCATCATGTTCCCAAAGAAGCCTTTGAGAATTGCCTGGCTTTCTTCCTCTCTGCCCACTCTGGGCTAAGTGGCCCTTGTCTGAGCTCAAGGAGACCCTGGACATGCTTGTCAACCCATATCATTCTCCTATTGCTTTTAATTTATCTCTTTTGCTGTACTGAAAATATTTGGTATGTGCCTGAATCTCCTTTTAGAGATTCCTGGGCCTTGTGTCATTCAACAGTGACTGGCATGCAGAAAGTACTCAAGAAAGCATCAGACTGAAATGCCTCTAAAAGAGAATGAACCAATGTCTTGGTTGACCATGCAGATTGTAGTCAGAATCACATGGTTAAAAAGAACCTATTTCCTTGTTTTTTAACTTGTTTGTGACTTTTAAGTACAAAAAGAAGGTCTCTTCAAAGGCGAACCTGAGCATCCAAGCATAAAAGAGATGACACAATGGCTATAGATGACAACGATGAACACTTTAGATGGCAGTTTTATCTGTGCCAGAAAGACTTCCTTGGGTTTGCCTAACCTTGCCTCTATTCCTGTAATGTCCCTTTGGGTCAACAGTCAGACATGGAGGAAGATGCTGGCTTCTGCAGCAGAGGGCTACCTCTTGCTGGTCTTCCTTCAGTTTTAAACTGGAATCTGAGCCTTTAGTAGGATTTGAACTTCCTTGGCACGTGGATGAAAAAGTGTGATAAAAGTGGTAGCAGAAATTCCATATTTATGCAGAACAACATCTGCAGATTTTGTCTCCAGTACAGCCCAGTCACAGTTGCCTTTGGTATTTAAAGAATGAAGTGAAGCAACCACAGAAAGAGATAAAATGGGAAGAACTCTCTGTTCAGAGTGTCTGTAGCTGTTTCAAATATGAATAGGCTTCATAACTAGAGAAGGACAGTAGGGAGATAGGCGGTGGGGATGGGGACAGAGATATGAGCATTTATCTACCAGAGCTGGCATCTAATCAGTCCTACGTCAACTTTGGAAGAAAGAGAACATAAACTATTTAGAGCTAGTTAGAGGCGGGCTCCTGGCTCTGGTTCGTGCAAAATGATGTAGGTACAAAGTTATTCATTGCAACATTGTTTATAGTAGCAAAAGGTGGGGAAACGACTCAGTGTCCAGCAAAAAGGACTACTTAATTAAGTTGCGGTACACATACAATGGAACACTGTAATGGGACACTGTAAAAGGGAAAGAATGAGGAAGCACTTTATGTGCTGGTGTGGAAAGCTCTTCAGATATTTTGTTAAGTGAAAAAAGCAAGGCATGGAACATGATGTCCAGATTGGAGGAAAAATTACAGTGCGTGCTCTATTAAATGCTATACGCATAAAAAATAATACAAGTGTACAAGAAGGAAGGAATGTTAGTGGTTACCTGCGTATGTGGCAAAATCAGGGAAAATGGAAATTTGAGGGTGACTGGTACAGAAGACTTTATTGTGTATATTTCTATACTTTGATTTTTAAATAATGTGACTGTATTGTCTATTTACAAGTTAAATCAAATAAACAAGCATTGTAGCTCTGTCACTGTTACAAGCTGGCCCTGGCAAGTGGCTTAACCATCTCCTGGTCCCAGTTTTGATCTTAGGGAAATATTTGATCTTAGGGAATATTTGACCCACACGGTGTTAGGTCACTCAACAGAACATAGAAAGTACTAGGTGCAGTGCCTGGATGCTGAAGTGGGGGTCATTTCCCTTCCCAGGGTCCCCCTCCTTGGGCAAAATTGGCTCAGATTTCTCAGGAAACATTCCAGGAGCAACTTTCTCTGTCGCTTGCTTTGTCGTGATTCTGTCTGAGTCCTCCCCTACGCAGCTGAAAATGTCCAGTGACCTCAACAATTCAATGTCCTCTTGGAGGCAGGGCAGCCTCTGGCAAAGTCTCGCTTTGTCTTCCCTCTGGCTGTTTTCTCTCAACTCCGGCAGGGTCAACTCCTGCCCACCCAGCCTCCGGGGTACAGCCCTGGGGCCTCACTACGGATAAAGCAGCAGGCCTGAGCACTGAAGGTTTGGGCGGTGAATATTTAGATCCTTTCTCGTTCGGCCAATGAGTTTTCAGGGCTTCTGATCTCTAATGAGATAAAGGGACAAGACGTCTCTTATCAGGGATCCAAAACTTTCTGCCTGGTGGGAGGAGATCTGAGAGTCCAAGGAGGGCGGGCAGGGTGAGCCAGCTCACCACCACTCCCTTGGTAATTTAGGGGACGTGGGGCGCTCTAACTTCCAGGCTGGTGCTTGATCTGCCGTCCTGTGCAGAGCCCCGAGCAAAGCGTGCGCATGTTCTGAGAGAACAGTGTCCAAAGTTGAACAAAACCAGCTGCAAACTTGCGGGGGGCCCCTCAGTTTCCTCGGTGAGGGGAGCGAGGGGGGCCCCTAGCGGCCGTTTCTAGAATGCTCTCCGCAGTCTTCAGACACCCGGAACTTCATCAACTAGGCCCCACAGTGAGCAGGAGTTGGCAAGGATGAAAGACATTGCCCCTTGAAAGCCTTCACCAGGTAAAGTCACCAGGCAAGTGCATGAAGGCTGGACCTGTACCCCGTGCAACTTGGGTCCGGAAGTCAGTCTTCCCAGTGAGCCCAGCTTCTTAACCTCCAGGACTTCTGTTCCTGCTTGGTTCACCTCAATTTTCAGGGTCTCCTGCTGCACTTAAGCTAATGCAATAGTTTGCAGAGTTGGTTGCTGCATTCCTTGAAGCTCCTTTTTGCACAACCCTGAGACCCAATATTTACTGAATGAATGGAACCATGCCAATTTGCTCAAGTTGAGAGTGGACTTGAAATCCTTCCTGACCCATTCACCTTAGCCTTCTTTCTAGATCATTTAAAACCTTATAATATTGACTTATTTTTTTCCTCATTATAAAATTTTGGTATTGTAAAAAGCTGTGTTGGAAATACTGATCAAATTAATCTCTGATTTCTTGGAAGTTCAAAATAAACTCTTTGTTCCCTATTGAAAAAAAAAAAACATAAACACTGGAGCTGTAGTTAGATAGCGCTTTAGGTGCCAGACTCTACATCTTTTCAAACCGAAGGTGGATCCCTATGGGGCAATTAAACGGCCATAATATGGCGTTTACTCCCCCCCCCCATATTCCTTCAAAGTTCTGTTTTCTGTATTACAAGCGGCCATCCACAGAGGGTCATAAATCCCCTGGAGAAGTCATATGTTACGCCATGTGATTAGCTTTGCATCTGTTTTGCAGCTGTTCACTTTGCAGTTTTATTTTGCCTCTTGGAAATCCTAGAGCAGTGCTTCTCAAATGTTAATGTACATACAAATCACTTGGGGGTCTTGTTAAAATGCAGATTTTTGAGTCAGGAGGTCTGGGGAGAGCTGAGGTTCTACAGGAGATGCCAGGTGGTACCAATTCTGCTGCTCTGGACACTGCACTTAGAGCAATGAGGTCATTTAATATAGGAACAAAAGGACTATGAGAACACTTGCCAGCTTCAGTGAGAACCAGTCTGGCTGTGGAGGGCGTGGTAGGCGTTTTCCTTTCAGATTCTGGTCTGCTTTTCTGGACTCTTACCCCTTCACTTTCCGTTTTCTTGTAAATATCCTTTACTTTTGTCCTTCTGGATAGGAGAGAAGCCATGAGAGCGAAGCCAAAAGCCGTGTCCATTCAGGATCTGTGGGTAGCTTCTTATGCTTCTTTTGGTCTTCTGGGCTGAAAGAAACAAAAGGGTACTTACCGTAGCCAGCTGTCACTGAAACCAGTCTGTGTGTGGGCAGCCAGAAGCAGACTCTCAGCCATTGGCTGTTCCTGCAACTTTGTTTAACCAATGTGATGGCAAGGCAGCACCCATCTGCAACAACTATTATCTGCTTCCTTTTGTGCCTGTGAACTAGGACAGAGTTTGTTAACTGTGGCACTGACCTTAGGGGCTGCATATCGTTTACTATGGGAAAGGCTGAGTGTCTGGGCATGGTAGGATACTTAATAGCATCTCTGGTCTCTGTTTCTAGATGTTGATAGCACTCCTGAGTTGTGACAACCAAAAATATCTCCAGATATTACCAGATGTCCATGTGGAGGCTGAGATTGTCCCTGGAGAGAATCAATGATGAAGGATAAGATAAGGTGCAATTTGTCGGTTCTAGTGAACGTCTACCCTCCCCCATTTATCTATCTGCCTTTTCAGATTTCTTCTTTTCTTCCACTTTCACAGTGGAATCTTTCTAAGTGGAATACCAGCAAATGAAATTTCCAAATAAGCAGAGCTAAGGCATATGGTTTTGTACTCCATGCCTATTCTAACTGATTAGTTCTGGCTGCGAGAGAAACTGCATTGAAAATGATTCTGAGTATGTCCACGTGCAGCAGCAAAGAACTGTCTGCCATGGAAGTGTATGGGGGGTGTGTGTCGGGGGGAGGTGATGAGGTGCCATTTTGCTTGCTATGGGTTTGTCTTTTTTTTTAAACTGTGATTTTCCATCTCTCCTTTCACCCCAATATTCAATTTGCTGCCATTGGGGCAGTAGCTAGAGTCTAATGGAAAACATGTTGGCCTTGTTTGAATACTAGCTATACCACTTAAAAAATATGACCTTAAAGGAATGGGTCCCTTTACTCTCACCTCTTCTACTCGGGAAGTGGGCTCTTCAGTCCTTCCTCATATTGTGAAATATAAAGCAGATAAACAAATGAAAGCATCTAAATAGTACCTGACTTATAGGGAGTACTCAATGTCTTATGTGTATTTATATAACCTTTATTTATTCATCTAATAAATAAGTGACCCAAATTTTGGGGCAGGGAATAAGATCCTACACTGATTAGTTGGGGCGTTTCAAAAAATGAGAATAGATTTAGAAGGAGAAAGGGAAGGGCTGGGAAAATTGAAGGAAACAGCCTCTCAAAGCATAGGTATTCTTGGAAGCCTTCAGAAGGGAGGCCTAACGAGTTCTCGCAGTGTGGTCCTGGATCAGCAACATTAGCATCACCCAAGCACTTTTCAGAAAAGAAATTACAAAGACCAGACCCTAAACCTCACTTGAGCTCTAGACAAGGTACTCAGGCCCTCAGTCAGAGTTATTTTCTGTTAGGCTTGGTTCTTCCAAACTATGGGTTTTCTAATCTCTAGCAAAGAGGTGAAGTAGAGCTATTTGAAATGGGACCAATGAAGGTAGGAATAAGGTGACAGTTGATACAGGATGGAAAGAACCCAAATTGTGTGTGTGTGTGTGTGTGTGTGTGTGTGTGTATGTGTGTGTGTGTTAGTAGGGAGTGAACCCAAGCTGGGCTTGAATTTGCAATCTTCTTGCTTCAGCTTCCCAAGTAGCTGGGACTATACTTGAGCTCCACCATGCCCTGCCCAACCTACATAACAAGACTTAAATATTAAGTCTGATTTTTTTTGTACTAGGGATTGAATCCACAGGCACTTAACCACTGAGTTACATCCCCAGCACCCCCCCCCCCTGGTTTTAAGAGAGGGACAGAGAGAGAGAGAGAGAGAGAGAATCAATTCCAGTTAGTTCCTCATGTGGCTTCCATTGCTTCGACACTTCATTGAATACATGGTGCTGGGGTTCGAACCCACATCCTTGTGCATGCCAGGCAAGTGCTGTAACCACTGAGCAACCACTCCAGCACCCCTTTTTATCTTTTGAGATAGGGTCTTGCTAAGTTGCTTAGGACCACAGTAAATGGCCTCAAACTTATGATCCTCCTGCCTTAGCCTCTCCAGTCACTGGGGGCTGGGCTCTTTTAACACAGGGACAAACAACAACATTCCCCTTCAATGTCCAGTCATCATTACTTAACATTCTAACAGCAGGTATCTTTAATGTTAGCCTAGAATCATCAAAACTGATTTAAACTTTTGTGTTCTCTGTTTAAAATCTTAGGATGATATAGATTTTTAGAAGGATTTTTTTTGAAACAAAAAATAAACTTCGAACAATTAAATTTGAGTGCTTTAAGGAGTTAGTTTTACTTACTTTTGAATTTCACTTTGTGGCATGGTTTGTTCCTCAAGAAACTGATCAATGAGGCATCACTGCGATTTGCTAAAGGTCAGGAACCACACCCCAATCTGTTCTCTACCCTTATTTGAGCACATAGTAAGAATTCAGAGAATATATGTGGACTGATTAAGCTTCTCTAAAGGCACCGGGGGAAAACGGGGGTAACGCAATTATTTTGCAGTCATCATGCTGTTCCACCCTGTCCAGTTATTGCTTCTATCTTCAAAATCAGACATTCCCTGCTGATTTTCTGTATTGTTTAATTCATTTTATTCCCCCTTTGGAGAAAATGGTATCTATGCACAGAGGGCACCCTTGCTGAGAACGTTTGTTTCTTTTCTGTATTGTTTCTCTATGGCGCTGAACTTACCTGCTAGCTCCCTCCAGGAGCCAATCCTAATTATAATCTTGAAGAGTTAAGTGAGTTTCACCCCTGGTTACCTGCTATGAAAGTCATAGCTTTAAAGGTTGTAGGGATGACTCCTTAGGGAAACCCTACTGAATTCCCAAAGCATGGTTCCTAGAACAGCAGCATCAGCATCACCTGGGAGATGGACAGAGCTGCAAATTCTCAGTCACCACCTAGACCTACTGAATTAAAAATACAAGGGATGGGGCCCAGCCATCTTGATTAACAACACTCCTGGTAATTCTGATGTGTGGTCAGGCTTGAGGACAAGTTGATCTCTGTTCAGAATATTTAGACTATAATTGAGGAAGGTAACTAAGCTCACTAAAAGAGCAGAGGCTGGGTTAAATTCTGGCTCTGCCACTTATTACCTTCATGCCTGTGAACATAATATCATTATGCACTAAATATTGTCAACCATTTTGTGACTCAGTGTCCTTAGTGCTCTTCTGGAAGGACTGTCCTGAAAGCAGAACAAGCTACTGTGTGAAGAAGTGACTGGTACAATACTTCATGCTTGAAATGCTACACGGTAGGTTTCTTGCTCTTCCTTATGACGTTAAGGCACCAGAGGGGTTTCCATTTGGGAAAATTTGTCTTCCCATAAAAACCTTTAGCGCTCACAACCAAATGTATCTAAAAGAGTAACATTAGTGTTACACTTGGGCCTACTATGGGTTAAAAATGAACTGAACAGGCTTTTGTGTGCTGGCCTGGGAACTTCATTATCCATTTAGTTCTACACTTAGTCATGCTTTTAAAAAGCACAATACAATTTTCCTATGGGGAAATATATTCCATGTTCCCCCAAATGTAATTTACACATGACTTTTTTGACACACTCTGTTCATTAGATATTCCTAGGCATATATTGTATTGTTAATGTAATCCAGATAGTCAAGCTCGAGGAGCCAGGAATTTGGAAACTCCACACAATGAGTGTTTTTCCTTAAAATGAAATGAAGTAAAACTAAGAGAAAGCACAGTTGTGACTCTTTTTTTTTTTTTAAATTGGAAATGAAGAAGTCAGACATTAGGGAAACTCTGGGCTGACTGGGGATGGAGGAAAGTGGAAATCACAGTTTGGACACCTGTTTGGCTGGGAAGCCACACTCATTGTGTACACGATAATTCCCACTGAATATCCTAACACCTCCATCCCCAATCATATGTTAGCATCAGTGCTATGGTTCAAGTGCAAGACCCCCAGGTCCTGCCCAAGAAATGCACAAGTTCAAGTGCAAGACCCCCAGGTCCTGCCCAAGAAATGCACAAGTTCAAGTGCAAGACCTCCAGGTCCTGCCCAAGAAATGCACACGTTGTGAGAAGAGGTCTCAACTCTTGTTCAAGGTCCATGGTCAGCTTTTTTCTTTTTAAAATTCTGTCAGTGAAAATGTAGATGATATTCCCCAAGGAGACTGCTAATCAACTTGAGGCAGGGTAGTTTAGTGGGTGTTGGGTGCTGGTGGAGCAGAATACCTAAGTAACCCTGGCTCCTTGCCATGTGGAATCTAAACTTGGACCAGTCATTCAACCTCTTCAAGTCTATTTGGGTATGGAATATATAGACAGAAAAAAAAAACACCTTAGGACTCATCAAGTGACTTTTTTTTTCTTTTTAAATTTATAAGGGATTCTTTTAGATAGAAGAAGGAATAGGAAGCACTTGCAGATGGGATAGATGGGAGAGATTTTTTCTAGCCAACATTTAACCCAGGAGATCTCCTTTTTCTAACCATAGTCACAGGTTCTGTAAGCTGGAGATGTTTACCCGTGCTGTTCACAGGAGGTTCCATAGAGGGTATTTATGTAGAACTTTTCAGCAGTTAGTGTAAAAAAATTAGCTAGAACCTGAACTGACTTTTCTCAAAAGAAGATATACAAATGGTCAACAAATATAGGAGAAGATGCTCAAAATTACTAATCACCAGGGATATGCAAATCAAAGCCACAATGAGCGATCATTGTTTATTATAGCCATGTAGAATGGCTATAATAAAAAGACTAAATATAAGAAGTGTTGGTAGGGATATGGATAAAGGGGAGCTCTACTACTGTGTTGGTGGGAATGTAAATTGTTATGACCCTTATGGAAAATGGTGTGAATTTTCCTCAAAAATTAGAAAGACAGATACCATATGATCCAGCAGTCCCACAAGTGGGTATATATTCAAAGGAAATAAAACCAATGTGATGAAGACAAAAAAAAATTAGCTAGAGCAATTGAAATATGGTTGAAGAATCTGAATTTGGAAAAACCGTAGCCACAAAGTCATACTGAAATGAGCATAGTAAAACAGTGACAGTTCCTCTGTTACTCATGACTGCCCTTTGCCCATCCTGGCAGGTTTGGTCCTTGAAGGGATAAGATGAGGCAGTGTGCAGGGCAGATCCTACTAGATGCAATGATTTAGACACATGTGTAGGTGTGAGCACTACACCAGTGCACCCTGTCACCCAAGTGGGGATGGAGAGACCCTGTGCACACTGAATTCAAAGTGAAGGGATCCACTTTCTTCTTCTTCCAGTTGGATCCCAGAACACTGGTACTAGGGTTCTTACTTCCAGGCAGGAGGTTAGCAGGCTCTTTGAAAAATTGTTCAACCTAAATATACTAACTTCAGGATTTTACTCCAGCAGGACATCTGTACATTCCTACAGTGAAGTTCAAAGTCAGCAAGCCTTGTGATATGCTTAGAGCTTCCAATCAGCTTTTCTTCTCTACTGGTTATTATGAGTAGATGGCCAAGAAGTACCAGGTATCTGAGAAAAGTCTCTAACATGATAGGTCAAGATGAAAACAGTGAACAAACAGCAGCTTAGACACTATAGAGACAAAATGGGAAGGAAAAAAACCTCAGAAGGAAAAGAGAAGATACTACACCTATGCAAAAATAATAAGATAGTATAAAAAGAAGTATACAGAAGTAAAAAATGTGCATCTGGGAATTAAAAACATTATACGGGATATTAAAAACTCAGTAGAAGAAAAGGAAATCACCTAGAAAGTAGAATAAAAATATAGAAATGGAAATGAAGATAAAAATATAAGAAAGTTGAAGGATAAGTTACTGGTAATTCAATATCTGAATAATATAAATTTCCAGAAATGCAAGTACAGAAAAGAAGAAATCATTAAAGAAATAATTCAAGAAAATTTCTCTGAATTAAAGGACATGAATTGCCAGATTTGAAGGGTCTGTTGAATGTACAGTAAAGACAGACTTATAACAAGGATCATATTGTGAAATTTCAGGAGAGTGGGAAGAAATAAGTGTTATTACACACTTCCAAAGGGGGAGGGGAAAATTTAAAAAACTGGGGAAAAATGGCTTCGGATTTTAAAATAGCAGCATGGAAGGCAAGAAGATAATAGGAGAAGTGCCTTTAAAATTCTGAAGGCAGAGCTTGAGTGGTGGCTCAGTGGTAGAGTGCTTGTGTGGCATGTGCAATGACCCAGGTTTGAACACTAGCGCCACATACACAACTAAATGTTGGAGAAACAAAAACCAGATGAAAAAAATAAATAAAATTAATTCTCACTTTCTCTCTCTCTCTCTCTGTCTCTCAAAAATCAATCAATCAATCCGAAGGAAAATTATTCCCATTTTAGAGTTCCACACCTAAACTATCCCTTCAGGGTGAGAGTTGACAAACTGTACTTTTCAGGCATGCAAAATTTCAAGAATCTTTGACTCATGCAATCTTCTCAAGAAGCTCGTGAAGTAGAATGTACTCAGCAACAATGAGAGAGCAAACTGAGAAAGAATGCCGTATGGGATACAGGAATTAGGAAATCCAGTTAGGAAAGATGAGAGCAGGTCCCCTGGAGGAAGAGAAGCTCCCAGAAGGGAGCTATGCTTGCACAGTGACCAGGCTTGGAAAGTGACCTCCAGAGGCAGATTGAGTGCTGTCATCAACCACTTCCCTGGGGACTGTTTACTTTGAGTTTAACTTGAAGACAGTGTGTCTGTGTTTCATATTGTTTTTTTTATTTGGCCTGACTTGACCATATATTGATGAAATTTCTTTCTTCTTTTCTCCTCAGGTCTATTGAGGACATTCATGTCACCCCATGGCAGTTTTGTGGTTTCATTTGTTCCTGAGGTCTAGAGGGTGAGGGCTAAGGCCAAAGGCAACTTTTTGCCCTGCCTAATGCCCTAGCAGTAGCAAACTCTCTGTTTCTGGGAACTCACTGACTTGTTTTGGCCCTACTACTTCCCCAAGAGGCTTTCCTAAGCATAGGGGGAAACTGAAATGAAACTGTGATACAGAGAGGACCTCCTATTCATCTAAAGTTGGTGATATTGGGCTGGGGTATAGCTTAGTGATAAAGTGCCCAGCAAACATGAGCAAGGCTCTGAGTTTAATCCCAAGTACCACAACAACAACAACAAAAAGTTGTTGGCTTAATATCCAGGTCTTTGATCCATTTTGATTTAATTTTTGTGCAGGGTGAAAGATAAGGATCCAGCTTCAGTTGTCTACATATGGCTGTCCAGTTTGTCCAACACCATTTGTTGGACAGGCTAACTTTCTTCCACACTATACTTTTGCCCCCTTTATCAAATATCAAATAGTTAAGGATATGGGAGTTTGTCTCAGGATCTTCTATTCGATTCCACTGGTCTTCGGTTCTGTTTTGATACCAATACCATGCTGTTTTTGCTACTACAGCTCTGTAGTATAATTTCAGGTCAGGGATTGAGATACCCCCTATTTCTTCCTTTCTATAGGGTAATGTTTTGGCTAGTGTGGGTCTCCTGTTATTCCATATGAACTTGAGAATTGGTTTTTCTATATCTGTGAAGAATTATAGGGATTGCATTGAATCTTTATAGGGCTTTGAGTAGAATGGCCATCTTTATTATATTGATTCTGCCTAACCATGAGCATGGAATGTTTTTCCATCTACTCAGGTCTTCTGTAATTTCTTTTTTTAAGCGTTTGATAGTTTTCTTTGTAGAGATCCTTAACATCCTTTGTAAGGTATTGCCCAACTTTAAACTTATTAGAAAAAGAAGTAGGGTCATCACTAGAGCATATAGGAGTCGGCAGCTACTTCCTTAACAAAACTCCCATGGCTCAAGCAGTAAAGTCAAGAATAAATGAATGGGATGCAATTAAACTAAAAAGTTTCTGCACAGCCAAAGATCTAGTCAAGAGCATCAAGAGAAAAACCTCAGATTGGGAGAAAACCTTTGCCTGCTACACATCGGACAGAGGGCTAATATCCAGAATATACAGGGAACTAAAGAAACTAAACTCCAAACTCACAAATAATCCAATCAATAAATGGGCTAAAGAACTCAAAAGGAACTTCTCTCCAGTGGAAGGCCAGAAAGCCCAAAAATATATGAGAAAATGTTTTACATCATTAGCTATAAGGGAAATGCAAATCAAAACTTCAATGAGTTACCACCTCACTCCTGTTAGAGTGGCAAAAATGAAGAATACAAAAAACAACAGATGCTGGAGGGGCTGTGGGAAAAGAGGAACACTGTTACACTGCTGGTGGGACTGCAAACTGGTTCAGCCAGTTTGGAAAGCAGTGTGGAGAATCCTCAAAAAATTAAGGATGGACCCACCTTACGACCCAGC